>BHEV01059623.1:0-12674 GCA_004319985.1 Emydocephalus ijimae
ACCATAGAGAGTATCTTAACTTACTGCACCTCTGTATGGTTTGCCAATTGCACAGGGGCAGATAGGACAGCGCTCCAGAGGGTTAAGGTCATGGCCCAGAGGATCATGGGTTGCCCTCTCCCCTCTTTGGAAGAGCTTTGTAGTTCCCGCTGCCTTAAGAAAGTTCAAAACATCCTCAAAGATCCATCTCATTCTGGGAATCCTTTAAAAAAAAAAAAACTATTATCATCTGGTAGACGGTACTTCACCAACCTGCTTTCCAGCTCCGTTCTCCTGTGCAGGGCAACCAGAGAAGACCCAGCCAATCAGCTGGGACTTGGGAGGCGGAGAATAGATGGGGGCGGGGCCAGTCAAAGGTGGGATTTGCCGGTTCTCCAAACTACTCAAAATTTCCGCTACCGGTTCTCCAGAACTGGTCAGAACCGAGTGAATACCTACCTCTCAAGTCCCAGCTGATTGGCTGGGTCTTCTCTGGTTGCCCTGCACAGGAGAACGGAGCTGGAAAGCAGGTTGGTGAAGTGGGGAGGGAAGGGGGATTTTGCAGTATCCTTCCCCTGCCATCCCCACCAAGCCATGCCATGCCCACCAAGCCACGGCCACAGAACCGGTAGTCAAAAAAAAAAATTGAATCTCACCACTGAATTCTACTGTATAGTGCAGCATTAATGCAATATCAGGGGTTTTCAATCCAATTGTACAGAATGTGAAGGATGTGTGTTTTATTTTTATAGTTATAACTTACACTGAAGATGGCATTTAATTTCATTGCACAAGTTGCAATAACAATACCAAACTAAACTAATGAAGGCAAATATGGTGCCAGCTTTTTTTTTTGCAGGAGGGGCTAAAATCATGTTTTGGCAAGTCAAACCATCCTGCCAACCGTTTCCTCTCAAAGAAAGGCATCAGTCTGAACATCTCTTTTTTCTGAACCTTGAGATGGGCATTCCTTAATGCTTAAACTACTTCTGCATTGAGGGCTGCTTGGGCAACCCAGCCGGGTCCCCCAAGCCAAAATAAACACGGCATGGCATTCCGCAAGCACTTTATGAACATAGTTCATAAACATAGTTCATAAAGTAGATGGTGGAGGGTGTGGCAGCTTCATCTTGAGACCAGGTTTCTCCGGCTGGGTGAAAGGAACATCTGCAGATCTTGGGGTGCGGTAGACAGCAGATCCTTACCCTCTAGCTGTGCAGAGCAGAGCTCCACTTGGTTGTGGGTTTGGCATAAGTTGGCACTCTTAAAATTTCAGGAAGAATCTTCCACATCGTTCCTAGCCAATTTGCAGTGCCGGAGAAAATTGACAGGTCTCAGCTCCATCAGGGAATTTCAGTAGGCTGCACAAAAGAATAAGAACACCAGCCTTGGGTCATAATTGCCCCATTATTTACAAATTATTTGAACCTTGATTGGTTAATTAGTTGTGTGAATTTAAAAAAAAAGAAAGAAAACAGAAAGGAATGGGGGAATTGGCTGGGCTTATGCGAGGAAGGAAGCAAGCAAGCTGCTATATAATTAGCCCAACAGCATGCAATTAAATTCTTATTAATACCCTCAAACAGCAGGGACCATTCAGGCCTGTAATTACTCTTGAGAGAGAGAGAGATTGAGCTGTAGCAAAACTGACTGGCGGTTGCGAGACAAGTTCTTAGCTGCGCTTCTTCCTCTCCGCAACTTGGGAGGGAGGACGAAGTGTGTGCAAACGACACGCTTAGCCGCCGAGATTCAAGCACGGTCATGTTAAAGAAGAGAACAGAGATGGCCTTGCCAAGACTAACATGTCGGTGGACTGCCTGCTGGATTTTTATTCTCCCCAACTGCCTGCAATTGAAGCCCACTTCTGGAGTTGGTGAGACCCATTCTCCAAGCCCACTCCCCATCTAAGGCTGTCCCTCAGTAAAAACATGGCTTTGTAACGAGAGCCAGTTTGGTCTAGTGGTTAAGGCATCAGGTTAGAAAGCGATGGATGGAGAGTTCTAGTCCCGCCTTAGGCATGAAAACCAGGTGGGTGACTTTGGGCCAATTACCAGGAACCTGTGAGTTCTAGTCCCACCTTAGGCATGAAAACCAGGTGGGTGACTTTGGGCCAATTACCAGGAACCTGTGAGTTCTAGTCCCGCCTTAGGCATGAAAGCCAGGTGGGTGACTTTGGGCCAATTACCAGGAACCTGTGAGTTCTAGTCCCGCCTTAGGCATGAAAACCAGGTGGGTGACTTTGGGCCAATTATCAGCAACCTGTGAGTTCTAGTCCCACCATAGGCATGAAAGCCAGGTGGGTGACTTTGGGCCAATTACCAGGAACCTGTGAATTCTAGTCCCACCATAGGCATGAAAGCCAAGTAGGTGACTTTGGGCCAATCACCAGGAACCTGCGAGTTCTAGTCCCGCCTTAGGCATGAAAGCCGGCTGGGTGATTTTGTGTAAATCACCAGGAGCTGGTGAGTTCTAGTTGCACTCAAGCTAGGAAAACTGACTAGGTGACTTTGGGCCAGTCCTTTTCTCTCAACCCAACCCGCCTCACAGGGTTGTTGTTTTGGGGAAAATAAGAGAGGGAAGGTGGTTGGATATGTTTGCCACCTTGAGTTCATTGTAAAAGGAATAAAGGTGGGATACAAAGAAGTATTAATACTAAATCACGTTTCAGAAAAACGATAAGCTGAGCCAGCAGTTAAATCTTGGGCTGACACAGTAATGAATTTCACAGTGTGTCTGGAGAAACTTTCCCTCTGGCCTGGATCTGATCAGACTTGGGTAGAAGGAAGGCAAAGCAAACCATCATTTGCTGTTAAAAGATGCCTCCTTTCCATTATCTTTTTGAGCATGTGTTCAAAGAGGAGGTGGTAGTGATCTCCTCTGAAAGGTCTAGAGCTAGACCCATGGCTCCCGGATAACCCCCATTGGTTCTGGGGGGCTAAATCAGTGGTGGGATTCATAAAAATTTACTACCGGTTCTGTGGGCATTGGTGGGCGTGGCAGGGGAAGATACTGCAAAATCCCCATTCCCTCCCCACTCTACTAACCTGCTTTCCAGCTCTGTTCTCCTGTGCAGGGCAACCAAGGAAGAGCCAGCCAATCAACTGGGACTCAATGGGAGGCAGAGAATAGATGGGGGGGCGGAGCCAGTCAGAGGTGGGATTTGCCGGTTCTCCAAACTACTCAAAATTTCCACTACCGGTTCTCCAGAACTGGTCAGAACCTGTTGAATACCCCCTCTGGGGCTAATCGAAAGAAGAGAGCAAGGGTCTGCATGGAGACACAAAGACCAAAATCAGTTTACCAGGTCTCTTCACTGCCTTCTCAGTTCTGACGCTTCTCAACTTTGCAACTTTGGCTGAGGATGATAGGGTCCCCGTTCCATAACAGCTCTGGCGAGAAATAAGAAAGGATTCTTCCTCCCAGGCCAAGACGGTGGTCTTTGGATGGTCTCTGGACCAGCATCTTTAGATGGAACGGGCCATCTGGGTGCGAATCAAGGATTCCAACAGATGGAAAACAGTTCTTCTGATTTTTTAGCTTTGAGCCTTCAAAATCAGGCTTTTTGGTGGGGTGTTCAAAATATTTGAACAAGCAACAGGCTGGGATGAAGCATCTGAGCTGGAACCATTCCATGAGCATTTAAGAGCAGGGTGACCCCCCCCCCCAAAAAAAACCATGAATTTGGAGCCCTGGCACCAAGGCTTGAAGCTAAACATGGGGAGAGCTGGATTTTCTTCAAACCAAACCTAATTTCTTTTCCTTCTGCTGCTTTTAGTGAGAAAGGATAGGATAGGAAGGGATCATTTTAACCAATACAAGAAACGGGCTGGCTGTGCTTGGACATTGCAGCCTGACATTGGCACAGACAAATATAGAATGTTTCAAATTAATTTTATGATTTCTCGCAGTTTTGAATTGCTAGCTTTGGAGGGGGTTGAGAGGTGCCAGTTGGAGGGCACCGTGCTGAAATCAGTCAACTAACTAGATAGAGCAAACCAAGAAATCAATTCCACAATAAGGCTAAAACTACCTTTATTGATATTGGCCAGATGTGAGGGATATGAGTACCTACAGAGGGGGAGGAGGGGTGATGCAAGTGGCCATTTCCCAGTAAGGACGGAGCATATTCCAAGGCTAGGGATGAGCCAAGAGACAACACAACCAGAAGCTGGATCAGAGACAAGAAGAAGAAAGTCAGGATAGCCACTCCTTATAACCTTCCAGTGTATATTTGTTAGGGTAAGAGTAATAGAGATCTAATCCAGCAAGATTCTGTCTGTTGGATGTAAGCAAATAAATACCTGAATTTTGGCTGGATTGTTCTAGCCAAAATCACTTAGATCAGTGTTTTTTTTTTTCAAATCTTGGCCACTTTAGGATCGGTGGACTTCAACTCCTAGAATTCCCCAGCATGCTGGCTGGGGAATTCTAGGAGTTGAAGTCCACACATACTGCCTAGAGAAATCTGGAAGTTGTCCATTTGTCCTCGTTGGGAAATTCTGGGAGCTGGAATCCATCTATCTTAAAATAGTCAAAGTTGGAAAACATATAGAATCTACGTCATTCTTGGGCTGGGCTTGACATTTTCATCATCATCATTGTCGTCTTTTAATGACCCCATAAGCCCTTACACAGTGGAGTCTGGTCAAGTGACTGGAGCTAGCAGAGTGTTTGAATGGCCAGATGCCCTTCCTGTCACCAATGCAGAGTTTTGTTCAGCAGATATATTCTTATAGAGCGAAATATCTGCCTCTACCTAGGATCAAACTCACAGCCTTCTGATTGTGAGGCAGGAGCTCCACCTCTAGGCCACCATACTACTCCTTGGGCAGGACTTGATATCATAGTAACAAAATCTTGTAGTCTGATTATGCTTGACTTGCATCCCATCCTTGTATCACACACCGCCGACCTTATACTCAGGTGAGTTTGGAAGGTGTTTGCCTAAGGTTTTTTGTGCATATACCCTCTTGTTTTAAATTTCAGTCATGTTTTACCTCTTGTTACTTGGATAACAGATCTGGCCTATCTCTTTCAAACCATTGGACTGGGCAAGATTACAGGTCAACCCCACCCAGTGGTAGGATTCAAAAATTTTTTACTACTGGTTCTATGGGTGTGACGTGGCTTGGTGGGCATAGCAGGGGAAAGATACTGTAAAATCTCCATTCCCTCCCCACTTCACCAACCTGCTTTCCAGCTCTGTTCTCCTGTGCAAGACAACCAAAGAAGACCCAGCCAATCAGCTGGGACTCAGGAGGCGGAGAATAGATGGGGGCAGGGCCAATCAGAGGTCGCATTGGCCGGTTCCCTGAACTACTCAAAATTTCCACTCCTGGTTCTTCAGAACTGGTCAGAACCTGCTGAATACGACCTCTTACCCCACCCAATTAAAAGCCCCTCTTGTTCAATGCAGTTGGCATGGGAACTCCTACTCGCTTGCTGCTAGGAGTTGGGAAATGTCCATCCCTTCTCACCTGTTCCATCTCTTCCTTGCAGCCTGTAACTGCAACCTCCATGCCCGACGTTGCCGTTTCAATATGGAACTTTACAAGCTGTCCGGACGCAAGAGCGGTGGCGTCTGCCTCAACTGTCGGCACAATACAGCCGGGCGGCACTGTCATTACTGCAAAGAGGGCTTTTACCGCGACGTGAGCAAATCTATCTCCGACCGCAAGGCCTGCCGAGGTAAGGAACAAGTGGGGTCAACCAGTATGGGGGGCGCTCCGCAAAGAGACGAAGCAGGATGAGTTGAATTGTACGTTGGGCAGCATAATCCACTCAAGCAGAATTGGAACCACTGAGATCAGGGTTTTTTCAACCTTGGTTACTTAAGGAGGGATGGGCTTCGACTCCCAGTATTCCTCAGCATGCTGGCTAGGGAATTCTGGGAGTTAAAGTCTGTACAGGTAGTCCTCAACTTACAACAGTTCATTTAATGACCATTCAAAGTCACAACGGCACTGGACAAAAGGGACTTATGATGTTTTTTCACACTTATGACCATTGCAGAATCTTCATGGCCACATGTTTTACACTCCAATGCTTGAATGCTTGACAAGTGCTTCATATTTATGATAGTTGTAGTTTCCCCAGGTCACGTGATCCCCTTTTGACAAACAAAGTCAACGGGGGAACCAGATTCACTGATAACAACTGTCATGTCCATGTTGGAGACTGACTCTGAGGGAGAGGAGGAACAGCCGACAGGGAGTGGGAGTGTGGATCCGGAGGTTGTGGAGGAGGCTGAGGAAGGGCGCAGGACGGTTGGACAATCAGAGGAAGACCCAGGCCCATCCCCTCTCCATCCTAGGGCACGCATGGAGGAGTGAATAAGGGAGAAACGTGAGTGGTGTGGTCTACGGGGGAGGAAAGGGCCTTGATCCCCTTCATGGGCTGCAGCTATGAGTACTATTTAAAAGGACGGACTGTGCATGGGCCAGTGCTGGAAACAAAGCGTGAAAATATTTCTAATCTGTCCGTTCTTACCTGAGTTTGATGTCTTTCCCAGTGTATATTCTGATATCTGTGGACATCTTCAAGCCCTTATCTTGCCTGGTTCCCTTAATTGCTTCAGTATGGTTTGTGTTGTTTTTGCTATTTATAATTTATAGGTATTGTTAGTTTAAATGGCATTTCCTCCTTTTTGCAACTGTTTGTGGGGGAGTTTTTTTGTCTCCAATCAAGGATAGTTGGAGCTTTGAAGCCAAGTTGAAGGAATAAAAGGGGCTTCACCTGTTTTTGTGACTTTGTTTATTTTGTATCCCACCCTGGGTCATCACAACAACTATGTTACTAATTTAACAACTGCATCAACTCAACTTCACAAACATGGCAAGAAAAGTTCCTAAAATGGGGCAAAACTCACTTAACAAATTTCTCACTTAGCAACATAAATTTTAGGCTCAATTGTGATAGCAAGTTGAGGACTACTTGTAATTGCAGGCTGGGGGGTTCTGGGACTTAAAGAAGTTTATACATGCTGACCTGGGAATTCTAGTTGAAATCTACATGCACTGCCTAGGGAATTCTGGAAGTCTTGTATAATGTATGTGCTGGCTGGGGAATTCTGGAAGCTGGACTCCACCCATCTTAAAATAGCCAAGGTTGGGAAACACTTAGGTAATAATAGATAATAGAATTCTTTATTGGCCAAGTGTGATTGGACACACAAGGAATTTGTCTTGGTGCAAATGCTCTCAGTGCACATAGAAGAAAAGATACATTCATCAAGAGTCAAGAATCATAAGGCTCAACACTTAATAATAGTCATAATCTCACTTGAAAATCCAAGAGCTGAGATTCATTAAGATTTTTTTTTCAATTGTGAAAGCTCTAGTCATTTCAGGAAGTACAATGAATGGAGCATTAGTCTTACAAATGTTGTTATGTTTCCTTTTTTCCGCTCACCTAATATTAGTGACTGTTTAACTTTTGAGCAAGCTGGTCCGTTTGCATCTGAAATGGCCAGGCTTATTTTAACTTGTTCTGAAGTGACATTGGTGGCCATAATTTCCAGGGCCAAGAAACTGCCTTTCTTCTGCTATTCAGCTGAGCCTAAATAAGCCAATATTGAGGACTACAAAAATGACAGAAGCTGATATGCACATTGGTCTACCATGAATGGTGCTTGGGGTTGGTTCCCTGGGTTTTGTGTTGCCTCCTACAAAGCTTTAGGCATAGCTTGGTAGAGGAGCTTTAATCCACGTGTGTGTGTGTGTGTGTGTGTGTGTGTGTGTGTGTGTGTGTGTGTCTCTTTCCAGTGCAATCAAGGTGCAAATTATGTATCTGAGTTTAGAATCAAAAGACTTTAAAAAGTGAGATCCTTTTTTTTTTTTACTTTGTGTAGATTCCTCTATCAGGATAAAATAATTGTAGCACGCTTTGTGGTTTGTCTTCCCTTTTCTTTGATATATCTGCTTTCTTTTTAATTATTTTTTAATTGTAAGCCGCCCAGAGTTGTGATGGAGTCAGGCGGTCTCGACACTGAACTATTAAATCAAAATTATGCTTGTTTATTTATTTAGAGAACTAATATGGCTGCTTATCTGATGTACGTTACTCAGAATAGCTAACAACAAATAAACAAACAAATGGATATATTCAACACAATACAAAGCAGAGTTAAAATGGTCAAAACGCAATAACTGAGACACCACAACAAGACTCACAATACAAGCCACACCTATGGGTTTAACTAACATCGCAATCCCTACCTGGTGTACAGCCAAAGAGCCTGGGATTAAATAATGATCAATTTGGTGTAGTGGTGAAGATGTTAACCTAGAAACCAGGAGACAATGAGTTCAAGTCCCATATAAGGAATGAAAGCCAGCTGGATGACTTTGGGCCAGTTACCAGGAGATGGTGAGTTCTAGTCCCGTCTTAGCCATGAAAGCCAACTGGGTGACTTTGGGCCAATCACCAGGAGACGGTGAGTTCTAGTTCCACTTTAGGCATCAAAACCAACTGGGTGACTTTGGGCCAACCACCAGGAGACGGGGAGTTCTAGTCCCACTTTAGGCATGAAAGCCAACTGGGTGACCTTGGGCCAATCACCAGGAGATGGTGAACTCTAGTTCCACCTTAGGCATGAAAGCAGACTGGACAACTTTGAGCCAGTCACTCTTTCTCAGTCCGATCCACCTCACAAGTTTGTTGTTGTGGAGAAAAAGCGGCGGAGGAAGCAGCATTACGAATGTTTGCTTTGCTGCCTTGACTGGAGCCACTCCTTACGAGTAGAGCCATCTGGCTCTGCCAACATCTGTGGGAGGATGATGTGCTCCAGCTTTGTAAGTCAAAGAAGAAACACCGTCGGCACCAGACTTGAGGGAGTCATCCTCCTTTGCAATAACATAAGATGGCAGCCTGCCAACTAGGATTGAGGAAGTAAGTGGAGAACCTAACTCCTGGCTCCTTCCCAGGGCTGCTGCGGTCTCAATTCTGCAGGGCACCCTTGGTGGGTAGAGAAGACCCATCGAAGCTCACAAGCCTTCCGTCACAAGGAAGGGCGTGACTTAACCTGGCACAGCCAAACAGGTTTAGATGCGATGGGGAAAATGGAGAACAAAGAAACCTTTTTTTCCCTTGGTCTCCAAATCAAGTCCAACTATGGGTAGTCATTGACTTACAACCACAGCTGAGCCCAAAGCTTCTGTCATTGAGCAAGACAGTTGTTAAGTGAGTTTTGCCCCATTTTACAGCCTTTCTTGCCACTGTTGTTAAAGGTATCACGGTAATTGTTAGTCACATGGTTGTTAAGCCTTCCCCATGGACTTTGTGTCAGCATTCCAATGAAACTCCCCATTTCATTCAGCACTCAGAAACAAAGTCCATCCAAATAGGAATTTACTGAAGAAGTCATATTGGCACCTCTGGGAAAACCCGAATCTGAGAATTCCAGGTTGTCCTTTCCTTATTAAAAATCAAAATCCCATCCCCTGCCCCCGCCAGTCCATCACATGGTCCAATCAACCATGGTCCCAACTGGAGACATTCCTCCAGACACTCCTCTCCAGGTGCAGGGCGACTTGTCCTTGCCTCTATGAGAAAAATGTTGTTGTGTCTAATCTTCCACCTCTCTATGAAATCCCCCCCTCCCGAATTCCCAGGCACTAAAATATGGCAGCCTCGAAGCTTCTAAGTAAAATATGGCTTCCAAGGCTGACACTTAGCTTGAAAGAAGGTCACAAAAGGTGGCCACGTGGCCCAGGAACACAGCAACTTGACAACTGGAATGTTTGTCGAGCTCCAGCTTGTAGCTCAACAAGAAGCCCGGACCACGCCCGCCAATCTTCCGATCACCTGCCCACTGACAGAACCCGGCACGCACTACAGTGGCCTGTGAGAGTGGCGCACACCTGCATTTTGTCAACGTGTGAGCAGCGGCGATGCGGTGGCCTGTCAGGGATTACAGTGGACTCCAGCTAATTGATAATGGCTGAGGTGAGGATGCTGAGACGGCACTTCCTGAATCGTGGCCGCTTGCTCCGTGATATCGGCAACCAGATAGTGGCTACAGAAGCAGAGCAGATACTGAAAACACATGAGGAGTGGGCTCAAGGTATTTAGGAGCTCTGGGAGGTGGACACTCCCAGCGCTGACTTTATGTGGGTTACCTTTGGTTACCTTGCTAGCATTTCCTGGGACTTGTTAGTGGAGAAGGAAGCAAAGAATAAAGACATTGGACCAGATACCTGGTCTGTATTGGTTCTTTCCTGCTAATTGCCAGACTTGCTCAGGAGTTAGCTGAGAATGTGTTTGCAACAGTCCTTAAGAGATTCTTCCTCAGTAAGTCGTTCAGTTCAAGGCTATCAAAAGTTCAGTTCCAATGTCCAGAAAATAATTTCCTGCATGTGGATAAAGGCATTTTTACAAAAGCAGACAAAATTCAAACAATGATTCTGGTGGATCTGCATTCAAGGGACTGTGTATTAAATTACTGTTCTTGCTGTCAGGCCCATCCTTGGGGTTTAAAAAAAAAACCTTTGTTCCTGAACCAGAGAAGATCCAACTTGTCTTTCTCCATCCACCATCACAGCAGTCAACTCTTGAGGTTCCTCTTCCTCTCTCCACATGAGACCCTGTGGTTAGGATCCCTTGCTGGGACAGGAAGCCACCTCAGTCTTAGTGTCCCTTCCATGCAAGAAAAGGCTTAGGCTGTTTGTGCAATCAGCTGCACATCTGGATTGGCCCCCAGCAAGCAAGCTGGCTCTGAAACAGGCAGGACTTACTCAAGGTTTGCTGACTCGATTCCTGATGTTCAGAGAGGCTCCTTTGCGAGCAAGGCTTTTAATGTTCTAAGAAAGGGAAGTTAACCTATTTTCCAAAGCACTAGAATGCAGGACAAGAAGCAACGGGTGGAAACTAATCAAGGAGAGAAGCAACTTGGAATTAAGGAGGAATTTCCTGAAAGAGAGAACAATGAATCAGTGGAACAACTTGCCTCTAGAAGTTGTGGATGCTCCAACACTGGAGGTTTTTTAGAAGACATTGGACTACCATTTGTCTGGCATGATACAGGATCTTTTGCCTGAGCAGGGAGTTGGATTAGAAAACCTTCCATGTCCCTTCCACCTCTCTTATTCTGTCTATCCTTTAGTCTGGAAAGTTGAAGACAGTCTAGGTGGCACTTCTCCTAGCCAAATCAAGCTGGAGCCTTTGAGCTTTGACTCAAGGCTAATTGTAATTCTCCATCTGGGAGAGTCTGATTCATCTCCATCAAGTATCATAGCTGCGACTTGGGATGCTTTCTCTGTCACCCCGTGTCAGCTATGCCTCATTCAAAACTCAAGAAAGAAATCCTTCAACTCCATTGTTGTAGAGAAAAAGTACTTTTACTGAGTTGGAAGTGATAGCAACAAAAGAAAGCAAGATCTGTTTCCAATTTTCTAAAGTTATTTCTATTACTAATATAACAATACAATCTTATGTACCTTTATAGTATCCCTTTTTCAGTTAGATTTTCACCCATTATCTCTAAATAGGTCCTGTTTCTCTATATCTTGCTCCAGTCCTTTGTAACTTCTTTTCTTTTCCTTCTTCCCTCTCTTCTTCTCTCTCCCCTTTTTACCCCCTTGTCTCTCTACCTCAGTTTCTCTCTTCTGTATTCCCCTTTTCTGTTGCTTTCCAGTATTATACTTATTTTTCGAATTATTTTTCTTTTCTTTGGTTGTTTTTTTAAGTCTTAAATTCTCCATTCTCTTCCCATCCCCTTTCCTTTTTCTTCCCCACATAAAATTGCTTGTTCATTANGCCAAATACGCACAAGCTGTTTCTTTTTTGCTCTTTTTTTTCACTTTCTCTTCCTGGGGTTACTATTTAGTTGCAAAGTTTCAGTTAAAATGTATCTTTTAGAAGTCTTGTTGAAGTTTTACTGTAGATTCTTTTTAATTCCAGGCAGTCTCCTCCCTCTTCCAGATCCTGCCCTTATTCTTTTTCTCTCCCTTCCTAATTATGAAAAAGAAAATTTTTAATGTCCAGAAATCTTTATTATCCCTTTGGCATTTTGTTTTATTTTCAGCTTAATTGCCTACTGATGTCAAAGCGGATTTTTCCAATTTCTTATTTAAGTTTCTTAGTTGTCAGTATAGGGAAGGAGAGAAAAGGGGAAAAAAGCCAAACCTTTCCCTTTTCACTTTCCTTCGCTGCTTCCGACTCTTCTTTGGGAGCAATGTTATTTTTTGTAAGTTTAAATTCCAGGGTACCTTAGTTGTTGCTTTTACAATTTAACCTGGTCAGCCAAAACTTTCACTTCTTATCTTCCTCCTGCACATTCTTTTCCGGTCGAGTTCTCCTTTGTGGTGGCCATTTCTGACCACCGCTACAACCGCCTTCGGGAAAGGGAGTAATGGCCAGCTGAGGAGGAGAGATGTGGCTCTCCTCAACCCTGCTGGCAGTTTTCCCCCTCTTCACACCTCTACGGGGTGGCTTAGCCCCGAAACCAGCCGGGTCAGGGCACTCCAGCGGCGAGCCCAGACAGAAACCATGCATGATCACGGATTTCTGTCTGTTGCTGAAGCCCTTCAAACCGGAAATCAACATATGATTAAAATGAGGAATAAAATAGTTAGTATAATTTAGTGAAATGTTTGTGAATAAAATAAGTGAAATAAAGAACTTCCGGTTTGTCGGCTTCGCGAGCGGCAGGGTTTCGTGATCCTGCGCGATCCCCGCCGCGCTAGCCGTTTTGGTGC
>BHEV01059624.1:0-10111 GCA_004319985.1 Emydocephalus ijimae
AGGCAACTTATGTTCCATTGGTTGATTGTTCTCACTGTCAGAAAGTTTCTCCTTATTTCCAGGTTAAATCTCTCCTTGTTCCTTGTTGTTTGGTGGAGGTCACATTCACACCTTTTGGTTTGCCTAGAAGCATGAGAGGATGGCTGTATCATGCATGCAAGAGGGGCCAAACTTTGGAAGCCATTTATTGTAAATATTTATTTATTTTTTAAATAACACCGATGTTTTGCAATGACAGTTTCCAGAGACTTCAAGTGGAACCAGGATTAAGTTTGCATCACTCGGGTAGACATCATCATTTCTTTTCTTTTTGTTTTTTTAATGTTTGAAATCTTGAAGGCTGATAGCTCTGCTGGTTTCCTAACCCTTAAGGGATATACAAACAACTAAAGGACATTCTTTTTAATACATTGTAATGACATTATAAACACACTGCCTGCATTGCCCTCAATTGCCTTGTCAGAAATTATTTTGTAGTTTCTAATTAGAAATTTAGGCTTCTCTTCAGAGGATAATGGCTGTATCCCAACTTGTTGTCTGGTTTGGCACCAGATTCCTTCCTTCCTTCTTTCCATCCATCCATCCATCCATCCACCCATTCATCTGGTTGTTCTTTCCTTTGCCTTTTTTTAAACACATTCTGCAGACTTCCTTCCTTCCTTCCTTCCTTCCTTCCTTCCTTCCTTCCTTCCTTCCTTCCTTCCTTCCTTCCTTCCTTCCTTCCTTCCTTCCTTCCTTCCTTCTTTCCATNGTTCCTTCCTTTGAGTTTTTTGAATACATCCTGCAGATTTCTTTCTTTTTCTTCTCATCTCTTCTTCTTTCTTCCTAAATAAAGGATTGTCATTTTTGCACAAGAGGTTTTCTAAAAAGTTGGGTAAAGTACATTTGGAATAGCCGGTCACGTGCTTTTCATCACTAAAAACTCTTTTGAGAATCTAACTCAACACTTTCACAATTGATGGTCAAATTCCTTAGCTCACGTTTTAATCTTATATTTACCTGCTGCTGGTTACGTTTCCTCAAATTGAACACAAGTTACCTGTGTTTATTTTTATTTATTTTATTTTCCTTTATTTATTTTTTTAAAAACATATTTTTGGGCTGGCTATCAAACAAGGCTTATAATGCCTTCAAAGCAGCTCCTCTCTTTGTTATCACAAGAGTTATAGAAGCCAGTACATCACAAAGCAAAAGGAAACAAATGCAGACTAAAAAGGCTGGTAATTTGCTGGAGGAACTTTTAAATGGCACACTTCAATAAATGTTTCTGAACCGATCATTAAAATTGTGAAAATTCTGCAGTGGCTGTTGATAAGTATTGACTTTTATTTTATTTTTTAAATGCCAAGCACTTCTTAGCTAGCATCAGGAAGATTGCAACGAGGACAGCTAAATGACTTTTAAAACACAAATAAATAAAAGAGGAATGGTTGACTCCTTTAAACCCAGCCAGTTGCTTTTTGCAAAACCATCCATGAGGTAGGCACACCCAAACACAGAAACCTAGACAATACATTTAAAACCCCAAATTCACCGCTATTTTTTTCTTAATCGAAGTAAGAGATGTTCAAAGTGAGGCTAAATCTAGGTCATTTGATCACAGGCTTCTCCAGGCGTTTATGCTAGCAACTCACAAAGGCTCAGAGGTGCAGAGGGAAAAATATGCCAGCCTCCGGTCCCTGGGTTCATCAGATATTTCAAACGATGCTTTAAAATGCATTTTATTTATTTCTTTGAAGGAGAGACCTGCATTATCCAACAGGAAGAAGAACATTGAACTGCCACAGTAGCCAAGATCCAACACTCTAACCTGTATTTTAGATCGATATAAATCAGATCTAAAGAGAAATCACCCTGCCAATAAAAGTGTGTATAGTCAAGGCTGTGGTTTTCCCAGTTGCAATGTATGGCTGTGAAAGTTGGACCATAAGAAAAGCTGAGTGCCAAAGAATGGAGGCCTTTGAACTCTGGTGCTGGAGAAGACTCCTGCGAGTCCCTTGGACTGCAAGGAGATCCAACTGGTCAGTCCTAGAGGAGATCAACCCTGACTGCTCTTGAGAAGGCCAGATCCTGAAGAGAAAACTCAAAGAGTTTGGCCACCTGATGAGACGAAAGGACTCCCTGGAGAAGAGCCTAAAGATTGAGGGCAATAGAAGAAGGGGACAGCAGAGAATGAGGTAGCTGGATGGAGTCACTTGAAGCAGTCGGCGTGACCTTCAATGGACTCTGGGGATGGTAGAGGACAGGAAGGCCTGAAGGAACGTTGTCCATGGGGTCACAATGGGTTGGACATGACTTCGCAACTAACCACAACAAAAAAAATCATATCTGTCTGCAATTGAATTCAGAATCTTCAAACTATCCTGTTTGTGTTTTGTGCTGTACAGGTAGAATAGAATAGAATAGAATAGAATAGAATAGAATAGAATAGAATAGAATAGAATAGAATAGAATAGAATAGAATAGAATAGAATAGAATAGAATAGAATAGAATTCTTTATTGACCAAGTGTGATTTATATTGATTGTTTCCTAATATGATTTCATTGCTTATTGTACCCTATGACTATTATTAAGCATTTTACCTGATGATTCTTGACTCCTGATGAATGTATCTTTTCTTTTAGGTACACTGAGAGCATTTTCACCAAGACAAATTCATTGTACGTCCAATCACACTTGGACAATAAAGAATTCTATTCTATTCTATTCTATTCTATTCTATTCTATTCTATTCTATTCTATTCTATTCCATTCCATTCCATTCTTTATTCCAATATTCTATTCTATTCATATCTATTCTATTCATATTGGAAGGCTAACAGAAACTTGAGAACTCACAAGGTTGACACTATATAGAAGAAAACATGACTTTAGGTGTTCAGTAACCCATCTCAGAAAATCCTTGATCCTACAAACAATCTGGCTAAACATTCTCCCTGTTCTCTGTTTATTGACCCCAACAAATTTTCTTTCTGGGACTAACAACCAAATTATATATGATTGTACAAACTCCTTGAATTCCTGGCTCAGAATGTCAACAATGACCAAGCCCCCTTTCTGGATCTCTAAAAATAACTGACTTTTGAAGTTTTCCCTGCCCCCAAAGGCAGAGTTTAAATCCTGGATGGAATAATGTTAATTGGATCAGTACAGTTTCAAGATGCTTTGGTATTGTTCCCTTTCTGGAACTTCATACAGTATATTGTAGTGATCATAGTTAAAAAGTAAATGCTTGGTATTTAAAATAAATGATGAGTAAGTCAATAGGAAGGGATTAAATGCCAGCATAGCCCTAAGGTAGGCAAATGTCATGTAATGTCAGAGCGAAAAGATTCGGATATCTACCAAAATGGTTAGTATGGGCTGAAATGCCTTTAGGTTGGTGGGTCAAATGCATTTATGGAAATAAATGTTTCTGTTGCAGCTTTTCTGCCCCTGAAATGAAAGAAAAGCAAGAGGGACAATTTATTTATTTAGTGTAAGGTGATGTTATGTTAGCCAGGAGACTACAATGTGAGTACAAAGTATCTGGGTTTTTCTTTCAGGGGAGGTAAGTAGAGTTAACAGGGAGAAATAAAACAAAAGCCCTCTTCAAAGACTACAATAATTTTTTAAAAAGATGCTTCTCCAAACTGGGATCCTTCAAAGGCATTGCGCTCCTTCCCAAGCTGGCCTATTTAATGCTTGCTTTTGATATTTTCCAGCGCATAAAGCAAATCTTTCTCTTATGCGCCGTGCTTTGTGTTCTTCAGATATAAAAATTATTGCCTTAAATATGCTGACTAATTATAATTAACCAGCCATTGCTGATTTGTTTTTCAGAGCCACCCAATTGCAACTCGGTCTTGCGTGCACAAGAAAAAGCTGGCTATTAAAAAGGAGAAAGCCATTTATTTGCAGAAGTTACGACTTGCCATTTCAAGGGCACGATAGCCTCTGTTTTTACAATAAATATGTCCAGAAAGTCCTCATGCTTAACTAATTAAAAAGAAGGAAATAACTAGCTGGTAAAAGAGTAGCTAATCCACAGAGGAAAGAATAAGAAGTAGACATTAAGCATAGGCAAGAGAAAACAAAGCCAACAGGTTTCAACAGCACAAAGTAAAAAGAGAGTTTATTATGGTTCAACCATATGAAACAAACATCACGTGTGATGTTTGTACTTATTGTGGTGCTTTCCCTAGGAATTATTGTCTCACACAAAGCAACAATATGAATTGCTTTGAAGAAATCGGAGTTCAGGGTGCAGCTAAATCTCTTGTTGGGAAACTGCCATCTAGGCTAGAAGAAGGGGTCAAGAGAGGGTCTAGTTTAGAGTCCTTGTGCAGTGCAAGCTAAGTAAGCTTGACTTCCATGAAGCCTTATTTAATCCTTTCCAGGGGAAGGCAAGCAGTCCAAGGAGATTCCTGCAGCATAGGTGGTAGACAATAAAGTTACTGACTTGATAAACTATTGATAAATAGTTCTAGTTGTTTGTGCCTGACCCATCTATTTGCAGCTATCTAGCAGTGACACAAGATATGGAGAACTGCTTTCAGCATCAGATTTCAGATTTTCTTCCCTCCAAATTACAAACCTCACAGAGAGCTGCTTCCTTATTTCAAATGCTTTGGTCTGCAACTCAGTGTACAGTGTATCTTATATTGCTATTGGCTGTATTTTGACTTTTTTTTCCCTCCAGATTGTTGAGCAAAATAAGAATTTGTTACCAAGAAGTAAGCTGTTTTGCCTAAAGCATGCCAGCCAGTCTTGGTCCCTTTGAGGTTTTCTGCTTGGCAGCCAGACAAATGTGCATTTTTTTGAGCCCCAGGCAAATGTGATCTGTTAGGCCTATCCTAGTGCTGGATACGTCAGAACAAGTCTCACTGTATATTGTTGTGTATCATTGTGACCCATTGCGGATGAATGCTGACATTTCTTTGATTACAGTAAAGCAACACAGTAGGAGTCCAAGCAATTTCTTCTGATTTGGATTCTAGCTGTGCAAAATATAAATTCTACCCAGGGAAGATCTTGATAGATAACCAGAACACTAATATCTAAATAGGCAATTTCTTTGCACTGGTAGCAACTATTTAATAACACTTGCATGAGCAGCTTGCCATGTTTTATCATTTCTTGAAGAAAGTCCTACATGATGGGCTTCTGCCCTCCTTTCCTAGCAATAAAGGTAGTCCTCATTTAGCAACTGCAATTGAAATTGGCAGCTCTGTCCCTGAGCAAAGTAATCACTAAATGGGAAATGATGTGAACGTGACTGTGGTTTTCTTCCCTCCGCTCCCAACCATTTCAAATTCTTATCTCAAAGCTGGGATAATGAACAAGAAGGGAAATAATGCCTGCATTTACATTTATTGGAGAGGAAAGGATTCTAAGAGAGTAAGTAGGCCCATAGTAAGGAATACACATAGAAGGCAATGTGCTGGTGCCGGCAGCCA
This sequence comes from Emydocephalus ijimae, assembly GCA_004319985.1. Lineage (NCBI taxonomy): Eukaryota > Metazoa > Chordata > Lepidosauria > Squamata > Elapidae > Emydocephalus > Emydocephalus ijimae. The sequence goes on from BHEV01059624.1 coordinate 5,441, forward strand.
AGAATGCACTATGCAAGCAGTCCAATGTATTTTCTATTGTGCACCTGCTTACTCTCTTACAATCCTGTCCTCACCAATCTCTCTCCTTTGCAAAGATGAGAGGGAGAAAAATCAGGCACAGGACAATATGTAAAGGTAATCATTTGACGAAAGGATTCAGCGTAGTAAATATAGACATTGGCCATAAAATTGTTTTTAGCACCATTGTAACTTCAAATGGTCACTAAATGAGACAGCCGGTTATCTTTACACTTTAAAACTGGGAGAAGATGCAAAGAGTGCCAAATGAGATAGTAAGAGGATGGGAAACCGAGTTTTATCATGAGATATTGGGTTTGTTTAGTCTTCAGAACATAAGTATCCTATGTTTCAGAGAAGCAGATTCTGCTTTGTTGGAAGAATTATCCCTCTGGGTTCAGTTCCAAGTGGGGAAAAAGACACTGGAAACATGGAGGTTATTTAGAAAGATGGTTTAATGGTGGACAGGATCACATGGCTTGGAGCTCCAAAGTGAAAAAGAGGATCCCATGCTTCAAGATGTTGGGTGAAGGAAAAGGGCCGAGATGCTGAGAGTGCCTTGGTTTTATACCTTCTGTTGGGATTTGAATTTGAGCTTGTGTTCTGATTGGTTGTCAGACTCCCGTGGGGCCACACAGGGGCAACTCTGTAGGCTGTCCTGAGTCCCAGGCTTGGTTGAGCCTTTCTGGATGATGATGTAATGAAAGGGCTTCGGGCAATTCTTATTATAGTTCTAGGAATTGCCCTATTATAGCTCTACCTGGAGTAGATCTTTGTTATGTAAAATAGACTGGCCTAGGCCAGAGTAATGGTCCATTAGCAAAGGTGGGGATGAGCTTCTACTTTTGAGGTGAGTTTCTGCTTCTGAGTTTCTACTCTTTTTAGAATATTCTGCCTTTTTAATATTTCCTAGGATATTTCATTTTTCTCAGGGAGGGGTGGGTGCTGACTTCCTACAAGTTCAATGATAGAAAGGACATCATAATGATACAGACAATTCAACCAATTTGCAGAAAAATTCCCAACACTGAATGTAAGTGAAGGCCAGTGGAATCATCTGCCAAAGGTATTTACTCTTGATTTCTCCCTAAATCAGACAGTTGGACTCAGATTCTTAAATGGCTCCTCTCTATGATTCCATAAGTGCTGTGATACAAAGCTCAGTTTTTCAATCTTGTATCTCTGCTGCCATCTTGTGATTCAATCAGCACAATCTTATTCAAGAGTGTTCTTTGTTAAACGGGTCTTGGCTTAGCAATAATGTTGCCTCCTTCCGGTAATGACATTTTTGCTGTGGTTGCCACTGCTTCATTCGCGGTGAAATTAACCTTCTCATCCCTCCTTATCACCCATCCCCTCTCACTTGGGACTGTATGACTGTAACCTTGTCGCTTGTATCCTTCCAATCTATATTGACTGTTTCCTAGTATGATTGGATTGCTTATTGTACCCTATGACCATCATTAAGTGTTGTACCTGGTGATTCTTGACTCTTGATGAATGTATCTTTTCTTTTATGTACACTGAGAGCATTTGCACCAAGACAAATTCCTTGGGTCTCCAACCACACTTGGCCAATAAAGATTTCTATTCTATTCTATTCTATTCTATTCTATTCTATTCTATTCTATTCTATTCTATTCTATTGCAGAGCCTTAATGCTGTCCATCTATCAGATGAATAGTTTTACTGGCAAAAATGGAATGTCTTTCCCCACAAAGAACTGATGTATGTTTTGTGTATTCTCTCCATCAGCCCCAAATTGGTTTCCTGTGTGGTGTGACGAACAAAGAGGCAGAATATTCATAATTCATACCTCACACTCCTCAACCTGCTGCATCTAAGTCCCAAACAGAAGGAAAGGTAAAACATAAAAGCCTTCTCAAGTTGAACTGCATTCCTGGGAATTCCCTAGGGATATGCATCAGATTTTTTTTTGTCAAGGAAAGAAAGGATCAAAGAGAAAGCTTTAAAATTGGGGCCAATTGTGACTTTGGCCTTTGCATTGTCATGGTTTCACCCCAAATTCTAACTTGTGTAACTGCTTATCAGTGTAGCCTTTTTTTGTTTTGCAAGGTGTCATTCCCTTTGGGGAATCCTTGTATCCCATAAGATCTGTCCTTTTTCTTCACTGTCATGTACTATAATGGTCTGCAAGAATGACCTTGGGGGACAGAGGTTAGAACCTTCTAAAATCAGCTTTATACCAAATACAGTCCCAAAGTCTGCTACAAGGAAGGACAGTGTAGGTAGCTTTTTGAAGTGTTTCTCAATTATACTGTATATACATTATACTGTATATATATCTTCAGAGGTTCAATGTACAGGGAAGAGACTGGGGGATTCTACAGCTTTTGACAAGGAAGTCGAAGGACTTTTTGAAAGACAGCAGTGCCAAAGCCATTCCAAACTTCAGCCAACGAAATTTGGCGACGTGTCTCCTGTCACCAAGAATTGAGCTCAAGTCGACACAATTTTCATATTTTTACAACCAAAGCTCTAAAGGAAAAGCACCTATTGGAGATTAAACCCACTATTAATGAAAGGAAAGCTGACATCATATGCTTTTAGAAAATGTGTTCGAAAAGTTGATTCAACTTTAAAGCAGTAGATGTCACCCTAGATCTTTCCATGCTAGGAAGAGGACACTTTTCATCTCTCTCTCTCCCACCCCTCTCTCTGTCTGCTGTTTCTTGTTCCTTTGATCTTTCTCAGCTTGATTGTCTCAAGATCTTGGAAAGGGAATCTTCTCTGGAGACCACATGGAACAGAGAAACGAGACAATGGTTTACTAGGGCTTTCATGTGACGAAGGGGAATATTTGTAGCTCAGGGTTGAAAACTTGGTGCTCGATCCCTGGTGTTCTCTGAGCTTGCTAGTTTTCTTGTAGATGTTGCATGACCCAAACTTGTTGCCTAGTTTGGATAATGAAACATTTGCAAGAAAACGTAACAGAATAAGAGAGTTGGAAGGACCTTATAGGTCATCTAGTCCAACACCACCACCCTGTCCAAGCAGCAGACTGATGGCAGTCCAGTCTCTGACAGGTGGCAATCCAGTTTCCAGTGATGAAGCTCCCACAACTTCTGAAGAAAAGCTTTTTCATCGGTTGATTGTTCTGACTGTCAGAAAATTTCTCCTTATTTCTAGGTTGAATCTCTCATTAATACATTTCTATCCATTATTACTTGTCTGGCCTTCAGGTGCTTTGGAAAACAAGTTGATCCCCTCCTCTTTGTGACAAGCCCCTCAAATATTGAAAGACTGCTATCATGTCACCCATGAACCTTCTCTTCACATGCCTAGTTCTTGCAACCGTTCTTCATATTTTTTTAGCCTCCAAGCCCTGAATCATCTTTATTGCTCTTCTCCACACTCTTTCTTTAAAGTGTGGTGACCAAAACAAGCAAGCCCAGAGCCTTCATGTTTGCATGCTATAGGTCTGAGAGTGTATTTTGCAAGAATGGTTCCAGGAAGAAACTCAGCCATTGTGAGTTGAATGGCTGAATGATGAACTGAACATCCATCCATCTTGTGTCAGTGTTCACAAAGAAGAAGGTGATTTATTCACTAAATAGCAACAAACTCCTAATCTGGACTTTTCCTGAAAAAGGGTTCAAGGACAATAGAAGTCAGCCCTTCAAGGTAGTTCAGACACAAAACCCAAACCACAAATACGAACTCCACTTTTATTGTAGTTACAATAACAGAATCTTGCATGTCTGAAGGGCCTTCCCACACCTTTATGTCCCCAAGAACAAGGGAAGTTCCCTTTTGAACTGCTTCATCTACTCCCATTTTTGCTCTGGACCCCGATTTATCATATTTGATGATTATCTAGGCCAAGGGTCCCCAAACACCTGCTCCCAAGGTTATTCTCACAGTTATTTATTTACATATTTATTTATTTAAAGATTTATACAGCCACCACTTCATCTCACTGACTCTGAGTGGCTTAAAAACAATATAAAACCTAAATATAAATGAACTAGCTCTATATCCATGCTTCACTACAAAACTATATGGTCGGGGTTAGTTTTGGGGAAGGAAAATAAAGGGAAAAAACTCTGCCCTTGCCTACCAGTATCCATCGGTATTCATCTGGTTAATGTCCTGTCAATGTTTGAGGGAGTTAAGGGCTGTTTGGAAACCAAAACAGTATTTGTTGTGTGAGCAAGGAGACAGCAAAGAGCCTGGGCGTGGCTTAGCTCAACTGTTCTGTACTAAAGCTGCTTGATGCTGTGAAACTAAAACTGAAACTCCTCTCCTCCGCTTGTATTTTGCCTTTGGAAGAGTTTTTTTCAGGTGGGGAGGGGAAGTAGAACTCCTTAGCATCAGAGCATGTTAGTAATAATAATAATATAGGAAATCCTAATGCTCTGATGGTCATTTTGAAAAATCTTTTCTTAGTGAGCACCTAGAAGCCAAGAAGAACATACATGCCAAAATTTCAAGTTGGTAGGCTTTGTGGTTCTGGAGATTTTGTGATGATGCTTGAGTGGTCTTTCGCTTTTATGTAAAGATAGTCGATAGATAGAAGATAGATAGATAGATAGATAGATAGATAGATAGATAGATAGATAGATATAGATATAGATATAGATATAGATATAGATATAGATATAGATATAGATATAGATATAGATATAGATA
>BHEV01059624.1:10458-24105 GCA_004319985.1 Emydocephalus ijimae
ATAGATAGATAGATAGATAGATGATAGATAGATAGATGATAGAGAGAGAGAGAGAGAGAGATGATAGATAGACAGACAGATAGACAGACAGACAGATAGATGATAGATAGATAGATAGATAGATAGATAGATGATAGAGATAGATGATAGATAGATAGATAGATAGATAGATAGATAGACAGACAGACAATGATTCTTCCATCTCTCTGGCAACAACAATCAAATGAGCCACGTGATGGGCTCCATCCTGCTCTGAGTTCCCCAGACCTGTTGGCAGAACCAGGTCTTCAGGGCCTTGCGAAAGGGTGTGAAAATGGAGGCCACTCTAATCTCTGTAGGGATGATGTTCCCAAGGAAGGGAGCCACCCTGGAGCAGGCCCTTCTTCTGGGTTCCGCCAGTTGAATCCCATACTCATCCCATTACATCAGAGATGTTACTGAACTACAAAAAAGCAAAGGGGGAATTTGATGGCGCATGAAACGAACCCCATTGGGAAAGGGAAAAGGTGAACTTGGGTAACCTCGCTTCTAATTTCTTTCAACCTGGAGCAACAAAGAAACCCTGTGTTGTATCTTTTTTCTTTTCTTTTAATTACCCTCTAATCCAGTGGTGGGATTCAAATGTTTTGACTACCGGTTCGGTGGGTAGGGCGGTGCAGTGCTTGGTGGGCGGGGCTTGGTAGGCATTGCAGGGAAAGGATACTGTAAAATCCCTGTTTCCTCCCCACCCCATCAACCTGCCTTCCAGCTCCGTTCTCCTGTGCAGGGCAACCAAAGAAGACCCAGCCAATCAGCTGAGACTCAGGGGGGCGGAGAATAGATGGATGTGGGGTCAGTCAGATGCGGGATTGTCTGAACTACTCCAAATTTCTGCTTACCAGTTTTCCAGAACCGGTCAGAACCTGCTGAATAACAGCTCTGGTCGGATGCCCTTCCTGATACCTACACAGAGTTTGGAGTTTTTACAATTACTCATAAACCTCCGCCGCTGCCTAGGATTGAACTCACAGCCTCCTGAGTGTGAGGCGAAAGCTCCATCTCGAGGCCGCCGCACCGTTTGCCATGTTTTCTTATTTGAGGAGCTTCAAAAGAAACTCCAAGAAAATGTCAGCAACCACAAAAGGGCCATTGCTGCCGCAAGGAAGACCAGAGCGGCATTTCTGAGGGAGTGTTTTTCAGAGGACTTGCTCAACTTCCGGCCGTGACCATGGGCTCGGAACCACCTCACCACTTCGCCCAGGCTGTAAGGCTGAGGTTTGTAGTCCAGCTCCCTTCTAGCTTTGGCTAAGCTGAAAAAATGGGTCACGCCAGTTTTGTAAACTTCAGTGCGAGTGAGGAGGGGCTGAAAGTTATACAGGCGCCTCACTGAAACATGGACCAATTCTATAACAAATGCAAAGAAGTAAATGAGTGGCAGAGGGAGGCGGAGAGAAGGGTAGGTGTATCCTAAACCTTCCACCAAAGGGCGGAAGAATTCAAAATTATTGACTGGCCTCCCATCAGAAATGAAATAGGCTTGGCCAGCAGCTGCATAGTTTTTGGTGGCACCCAGAGCCTCTGCTGCTAAAATATGAGCTTGCACCAAGTTGTCTACATGCACAAAGTCCACCAGGCTGTTAGGATCCCCGTACACGCAGCGGAACCACCCCTGCTCAATGCAGTTGACAATCCTTGGAAGATGCCTCTGCTCTCCCGGTCCATAAATGCCAGCAGGTCTTATGGCACAGGTCCTCAAAATTCCCTGACCATCCCTTAGGACTGTCCCATTGGCCTCCAGAACTTTCATTTCAGCGAAAGCTTTGGTCCTTGAGTAATGGTCAGGGTGAAGATGGAGGGGTAGATAAGGCCAAGATTCATCTCCATTTTCTATGACTTGACCTCCAAAGACTACATTGTACGTGCTGGTGTATATAAGTATGGAGATTCCAACTTTCCTGCAAGATTCAATGATGTTGTTGGTTCCTTTGACGTTCACCTCTTCTATACGTCTTGGGTTGAGCTGATCCCGGCCAGACATTCCATAGGAAGCAATATGGAAGACACAAGACATACCCTGGAGTGCTTCTTCCACTTCGCGGATCACACAGACGTCACCCTGCACAAATTTCACACCCTTGGGCATCTCTTGGGTAGGCTTGGAAACATCAAACAGGATCACATCCACTTTGCTCTTGGCTAAGGCTGAACCCAACCTGGAAAACAAGAAATACAGGTGCTCAGGACAAGAAGGAGGGCTGCAATTTTCAAGCAGCAGATCAATCAATTAAAATTGGTTATGTGGGCAGGGCTGGCATGTTATTCTGATAGGAAATAAAGAATCGAAATTGTAGAGGTGGCTCTTGTTTGTTAAGCTCCTTCACAACCCATGGAGACTCACACACAATGGAAGGAGGGAAAGAGAGAGAGAGAAGGAGAGAGAGAGAGAGAGAGAGACATGGATGGATGGATGAATGGAGAGGGAGATGGGGGAGAGGGAGATGGAGAGACAGAGAGAGATGATAAATAGTTAGACAGACAGACAGACAGACAGACAGACAGACAGACAGACAGACAGACAGACAGACAGAAAGAAAGAAAGAAAGAAAGAAAGACATGGATGGATGGATGGATGGATGGATGGAGAGACAGAGACCAAGATGGGGAGAGGGGGAGATGGAGAGACAGAGAGAGATCATAAATAGTTAGACAGAAAGAAAGAAAGAAAAAAAGAAAGAAAGAAAGATGTAGGTAGGTAGGTAGGTAGATAGATAGATAGCTAGATAGATAGATAGATAGATAGATAGATAGATAGATAGATAGATAGATAGATAGATGTTTGTATGTGTACAGAACATGAGCTAATTTAGATGCATAAATACAATTTTCCAAAGGCTATAATTACTAACAATGCAATTTATTCGCAAACAAACAAGTGCCATGCTTCGTACTAACCGAAACCCAAAATATCCACTTCCACCCGTAATGAGGACAGCTTCCCTGCTGGGATTTTCTCTTTCCATGTCTCCGCCCACAATCCTAAATTGTAAAGAAAGAGAAAGCATGATATAACCTTTGCAAACACAACATGCAAGCTGTAACTTGTATTTCGTATTTTATTTTAGGTTTGTGTGTGTGTGTTTTTTTAATTGTGTCTTTTGAATCCAAAGCATTTTAGCAAGCAATAAAATGCCTCTCTGGTCTTAAAAAAAACCAAAACAAACCCTGTCTTTGGCCAACTTTTCCCAAACTGTAAGCGGATTGGATTGCTATTGAGGTGGGCCACGTGATTTAGGGTTTAAATAAAATCTCACCTGTCTGATGTTTGCACGCCCAAAGTGCAAGTGAACCGATCTTTAGGGCTGGGGGGGGGGCTATCCTGCACATGCTTGCAACGTTCTTGTTTAATGACCTACCTTGGGTAGATTAAAACTCTTCTTCCCTTGGCCAAACAATGCACATTTCACAACACCCCCCCCCCCCCAAAAAAACATACGAGTTTCTAAACTGGGAACCTTTCTTCAAATCGGACTTCCCTGGAGGGGAAGAGCCTAGCCAGGATCACCTCTTGTTCTCCACAAGCAGGGAGGTTTGGGGATGATGGAAGCCGTAGTCCAGCACGTTTGGAGACACTATTTTGAGAGGGAGGTATTGTCGGCCAGAAGAAGCCAAACGTGGTGGTGCCCCGCAGTGTTTTGAAATGACACCAATCCTGACAGTCCTTAACTGGAGCCCGAGTCCCAAACATTTGGAGAACATCAAGGTTTCAGAACAGAACAGAATAACAGAGTTGGAAGGGCACATTAGAGATCTTCTAGTCCACCCCTCTGTTCAAACAGGAGAGTTTCTCCAGCCCTACCGTCAGTGCCAGCCTACAACTTGCTTACCTTTCTGAACGCTGGAGATGATGGGACCTGTGGTCCAAGACCCTCTGGGAGATGCAGGAGCTCTTACCTCCCCCAGGCTGCGGGTGATAGGTGTTGCAGTCGGGCGCGTTTTGGTGGAACGGGAGCTCCGGCCTCCCTAAGCTTCTCTTCGCTTTCCCACGGGCTGCCTCCGCCCCATCATCTGGTGAGAGGCGGATCCCGTCGCTCGTCCCACATTACGCACTCTCTCGCGCTTTCCGAGTAGGTTTTTAGGACCGGGAAGGGGGTGGGGGGTGGGGTTTCCGACATGGCACCTTCCAGCCGTTGCGTTCCGTACGACAAGATGTCAGAGCGCGCAGACCGGGAGCTGTACGGAAGATGTATAGGAAGATGCCGCGTTGGCTCCGCTCCTTTCGCGGTCTTAGAGTTGCAATCCTAAAGGTTGTTTTGTCCCCCTTTCCGCCTCCGCCCGTTTAAAAGTTGATTTTCCCACTCTCCCTCGAACCTTCGCCAAAATCTGTAGAATAGAATAATGGAATAGGAATAGGAAGAGCAGAGCAGAGCAAAACAGAGCAGGGGAGAACAGGATAGAATAGGTGAGAATAGAATGGATGGAGAATAGAATAGAATGGAATGGAATAGAATAGAATAGAATAGAATAGAATAGAATAGAATAGAATAGAATAGAATAGAATAGAATAGAATAGAATAGAATAGAAATAGAATCGAATAGAAATAGAATAGAATAGAAATAAAATAGAATAGAAATGAGAACAAATTGATCAGTAGAACTTCCAGAGGATGTGAGTGCTCCATCGCTGGAGGTTTTCAAGAAGATTGCACAGCCATTTGTCCAGACTGGTATAGACTCCCCTCTCAAACAGGAGGTTGGACTAGAAGACCTCCAAAGTCCCTTTCAACTGTATTCTATGTGCTTTCACCACCCCCACCCCCAATATTTTCTGGCGACAGGTGGCGATATTGCACCGAGTCATACCTGCTTGTTTTCCTTTTTGCAAGCAAGTTGAGAACACAGCATTTCTCGACTTGCTTACAAATTTTAGGTGGCCTTCAACTCCTAGAATTGGCTGGGGAATTCTGGGAGTTGAAGTCCACCTACCTTAAAGTTGCCAAGAGTGAGAAACGCAGCTCTGGAATGTTGTCCCTGGAGGACCAAGCACCAAGGAATGAAACAAAACTAGTTGTTTTATTGGCATTTTAAAAGTTACTGTCCTTTTTGCAATTGTTTTGATGGTGTGGTTCGAATTCTACAAGGAATTATTTCCTGGTTTTGAAGGACTCGTGGTGGCCCTGAAAGGGCAATAGGCTCTGTTTTCAAAAGATAAGGTGCACTGAACTTCCTTTCGAAACAATTTCAGGTTTGTGTTGTATCTTGAGGGCTTTGGGGTTTTTTCCTCTTTGTCCCAGGCCAGCCTCTGTTCTGAGACCTCTGCTGATCAGTGACATCAGGAGTCACAGCCTCCTCCCTCAGTTCTGGATCTATAAAAAGAAGAAGCAGATTTTATTTTCCAGGTTCTTTGAACGGTGCATATTTGCATCCCGCTTTCCGGAGGGAGAGAAAAAAACAGCAGGATTTGTCCACTTTCCTTACTGGTAAACCAGATCACCCCAAGTGGGGTTTTTCCCCATCTGTTCTTTTCTATATTTTTCCAAATTCTCCACATGGCAAATGTGATGTGGTGGTTCTGACTTCGAAAGCCTCTTTTTCAGCTCCTGCATTTTATTTGTAAAGAAAATATTTACTCTATTGGAGGAAGTGAATCTTTTCTCTTGCATCCAGGGTAGCCTTTATGACGATCTATTTTCCAATCTTTCCTTATCTCATCTAACCATCCTGTCCTTGGCCCAGTTGCTGTTCCATAAATGAGTTTACAGCAAGAAGGGAGAAAACCTATAAAACCAGTTCAATGGATTGGTGATGCATTCCAGAACCATTGTATTTACTTATTTATTTCCTTCCTTCCATGTGTTGTAAGTTCCATTTCTGGCAAAGAGACTTGTCCTTCTAAGCTCTAAAATGGGAAACCTTAGCAGCTCTATTTGACATACGTCTCCTGGTTCACTAAAGTTTTCAGGTTTAGATTTTCTTAAAACTCATCCAGAATTTCTCCGGGTATCTGGAGATAGCCCCTAGCCCCTGCCTCTGTTCTTGATAGTTTTTCTTTATCCATTCCTACCTCACGGATAAAAACGACAACATTGGTGGGATGACCACATGTCCCATCTGCCTGGTTTTGTCTCTTGAAGAAGATCCAAGTTTCTGTGGGATTTCCACCACCGATGAGTAGAGTGGAAAGTAAGAAAGGATGGTGTTGAAGTGTGGGAACGTACATGACACGTCCCACCGAAAGGTTGACCCTTAACTTCCATCCACAATGGGAACCAGAATTTCCATCATAAGGCAATCCACCTGGGAAGTTCAGCTGGGTCCGATTTTCCAACAGTTTTTCAGCTGTCGGCCCTTGAAGCAAATCATGTGGTTGTCTAGTGAATCCAGCTTCCGCCAATGGGAAATGTGCAAAGAAGGTCACAAAACATGATCACATGACCACCGGATGTCACAATTGGTCATATATGTGAGCCAGTTGCAAGTGCCTGTATTGCAACCACTGACTGACCAATTCAATTTTCAATTCAGTTTATTACATTCATCATAGACCAGAAATCAAAACGAATGAAAACACTCGATTAATACAATTAAAAGAGGCAGCCCGGTGGCCAGGCCAGGTGTGTGGGATTGGTGGGACAAGTTCCCCCCCTCTGCCCTTTCCCCCTTCCCTCACTACCTCGTGTTGTTTGCAATGCAAGGGACATAAGCCTTGTCTTCCAGTGGGCCATGTGGGCAGCTCAGCCTTGTGTTCCTGCGCAGCCTGGATTAATTGCTTTGGGGTGGACATTTCTCTGCAGACCATCAAAATTTTCTCATGGACCACCAGTGGTTTCTGGCCCACTGATTGGCAACTACTGAACTATACTACAATTACAATTCATAAGCTGTGTGGCCCATTGTCAGTTTAATAGTAAAAGGGAAAGGAATAATCAGCATTTAAAGTTTGCCACATTTGTTGTATAAAAGAGCTATGCTGGATTAGACACGTGTTTCCAACGAATCCCCAGTGCTGCTCTGCAGAATTTAGCCACCTGTGCTGTAGTTATGGGCTGTTCATCCTTAAGGAGCCACTGGAAATGAGCAATTTTGGAACAGCCAGGATACCGAGTAACTATTGGCAGAATATCCTCCCCCCCCCCCGAATCTCTGAGTAAAAGGAACATCGAAGGAGTAAGTAACCCAGTCTCCACCTCTCCTGAGCCACAGGAACAGAGTCTTTCAGTCAATGGTATCTTTTTATACTTGCTATACAAGATGGCTGATGGAAACGCATGGCAGTGTTTGAGCGAAAATGCTTTCTGGTGGTTTGCTGATCCCAACTGGCTAAGATGGCTGATAGGAGTGACAACATACCTAACCATATCGAACCAGTATTATATTAACTCTGGTTAAGTCCAGGACTGTTTGCATCAGAACAAGGGAGAAAGGAGCTGAGTAACAATGGACACTGTGAACATGAGTTGATATTTTGGCATTTTTCAGACAAGGATACAATAGACACTACAAATCTTTAAGACCTCGTATAGTACTGCCAAGTTTAAAAGAAAAGGAAAGAAGCTAACTCCCTAGAGAAACCTTTGAATCCCTGAACAAAGCAAAGCTGGGCATAATGTGAGAACCGGTGTCTGATATTTGTCTTGGATCTTAAACCTTTTGCAGTATTTGGATTGGTTCCACCTTGGAGATCATTGTTTATCCTGCTGCACTAAGCTATAATATTTCCTTCTTTTTTCCTTTCCATCAAAACAAACAAAAAAAAATCAGAAAGTCACCTGCAGGATAGCTTTAGAAGTGAGGGCTCAGAACCAGGGTGGAGTTTATTCTCAAATACAGGTAGTCCTTGACTTACAACAGTCCATTTAGTGACCACTCAAAGTTACATCAGCACTGAAAAAAAGTGGCTTATGCCCATTTTTCACACTTACAACCATTGCAGTGTCCCCAGTAGTGGTATTCTACTGGTTTGGTCTGGTTTTGCCAAGCTGGTAGTGCCGATGAGCTTTCCACTGCTCTGCTGTTGGGCGCACCTGCCTCCCTGGGCTTCCATACTCACCTTTATTTCTTGCTTTTGAAGCTCAGCTCCTTTGCACGGCAAAGAAATTGCTGCACGGCAGCTGCTGAAGCAACAGGGAGAGTGTAGGATTGCAGGAGATGAGTTGGAACATCTCTCCGTCTGTGCAAATGTTAGGAATATAAGTCACTGAACAGTTATTTGGGTTAGAAATATATAAACTAGAATAGACATTTTAATACTATGCCTGTAATTGGGATACTAAAGAATACTAAATCTGTAATTGGGTGTGGTTCCGCAAATGGCCATAAAATGGAGCCAGAAACCTGGGTTGTTTAGTCTCAGTCTCAGTGAGTATCTGTTTTCTTCTGTTGGAGAGAATTGCAGTTCCTCCTAATGACTGTTACTGATCATTGATGTAAGTCTGTTACTGAACTGTTTTCAATATTGGACTTTAATATTTGGATTATCCCTGAACTGAACACTGACTGCTTTACCTGTGAATGACTTGGACTGTTTATCTTGGAATGTGCTTAAACGTTTATTGGAAGTAAAAACTTACACTTACTGTACACTGTATCTATGTGCTGTTTGTGTGTTATTCTTCGCTGCTCTCACTACTTCTCCCTGTGTGCGCTCATTCTCCCAATGGGGAATTACCTCAACACCCTGCACCTGTGCAAAGTGTACATTTGGCCTCCGTGCGCCCGCAAAGTATGTACACACACACAAAGCACGCCCACCAAGCCACACCCACTGAACCAGTGGTAAAAAAATCTTTGAACCTCACCACTGAGTGTCCCCCATGGTCACCTGATCAAAATTCAGACGCTTGGCAACTGACTCATATTTACGGCATTCAAAGTGTCATTGAACAGCTGTCTCATTCAGCAACAGAAATTTTGGACTCCATTGTGGCTGTAGGTCAAAGACTACTTGTAATTGATGGTAAATCCAACATTTGTTCGTCTGACAATTTAGCCCGGCGGGGTGGGGTAAGATATGGAATTGTGCTCTGAATCTTCCTGGAATGTTTTGCAGTCTTCCGATGATGGATTATAATATTCTGGCAGGAATCCTTTTGCCATTTGAAGGTAGAGGAGGAATTATCTTTGATTGATTGCAAATAAATTACCACCCCACCCACCCACACACCGTGCATCTCTTTTTCTTGTGGCCAGTCCAGGTTTTTCTGCTTTATTAAATCCATATGGAAGTAATTTGTTGAGATGGATAGATTTGTTTGATCTCTTTGCATTGTGGGATGCTTAACCCTTTGTGGGTCACCACCTAAAAAAGAAAAAACCTTCTTAAAATTGCTTTAAGAGGGTTGTCCAAGCCAGGTGGGATGCAGGAGATGGGATGCTGTCTTTGATCTGGAAGCCGCCATACCAGGAAAAAAAAAAGAACAAAGTCTTGACAGAAGCTAATCTGATTTCATTTACATTGAGCTGGGAGTTGGTTCAACAAATCTGCTTTGTAGTGCATTTTCCTATGCATGGTGTTTAATTTTCCTTCTTTTGTGGCATTAAAGCTATGTGCTTTAGACCATAGATTTTAGATCTGAGACTCTTTTAAGATTTTGCTGCTATTAAGACCATGACTTGAAGGAAACTAGGCCTTGAACTGTTCATCAGATCTTTATCTTCTATGTCTTGCAGGCTTATTTTTCATTAACTTATCTCACCCTCTTTGAAAGCCACCAGATAGCACCGAGTCAGGGTGGGAATTCCAGATGTTAATAATATGCTGGGCAACTGGAAGAGTTCAGTTCTCTTCATTATGAACTTCCTGCTAACTTAAGTCTATAGGATAGTCTATCAAGCTTGCCATATTCTTCCCGTATAGTGTACAACTGAAACCAGAGATCCTGAGTAGAGCAGGTATGAAGTGAAAACCTTGAAAGCAATCTGAAGACTGTCTTTCCACTTTGACAAAACATTCTTGCCAGTATAATAACATCGTATCTTTCCTGCCAGCTGGGAAAACATGAGTTGTGCTATTGACATTTCTTTGATTACAACAATTCCTCGCAACAAATTCTTAATCTTGCCAAGGTAAATATCCTGATTGGAGAGGCTAAATAATCAAACCCACTGCTTGAAGTTCAGGTGGGTAGACAGGTTTTTAATCATAGTTAAGGGGGCGAGGTACTTATTTATTTTGGGCAGGTTATTTTTTTAAAGCATAGGGTGTCACTTTTCTGCTGTTCAAAGAATCTTAGCAAAAATCAAACAAATGTCATATGCAGTTAAGAAGGAATGAATGACATTAAATTGCTAGTCCAATCGTCTACCTAGCTGGGTATAAAAGAATACCTGTGTTTCCACCCAATGCAGGGTAAAAATAGAACCTCCAAGAAAGAAGAGTCAGTTTGGTCTAGTGAGTAAGACACCAGGCTAGAATCTGGGAGACCGTGAATTGTAGTTCTGCCTTAGGAGAGTTCTAGTTCTGCCTTAGCCATGAAAGCTGACTGGGTGACTTTGGGCCAGTCACCAAGAGATGGAGAGTTCTAGTTCTGCCTTAGCCATGAAAGCTGGCTGGGTGACTTTGGCCCAGTCACCAGGAGATGGAGAGTTCTAGTTCTGCCTTAACTATAAAAACCAACTGTGTGACTTTGGACCAGTCACTGTCTTTCAGCTGAACCTCACAGGGTTATTGGGGAGAAAATAGGCAGAG
This sequence comes from Emydocephalus ijimae, assembly GCA_004319985.1. NCBI lineage: Eukaryota > Metazoa > Chordata > Lepidosauria > Squamata > Elapidae > Emydocephalus > Emydocephalus ijimae. The sequence continues at coordinate 21,122 of BHEV01059624.1, forward strand.
GAAGGAATATAAGATATGTTCGCCATCTTGAGTTACTGGTAAAAACAATAAAGGTGGATAAAAATAAAATTCTAACAAATCAATACTGATGCTACACATCAGTACCATGGATAGAGCCAAAGTTCATCAGGCAAAATCGGGTTGATCAACTGATTGGATTTGAAAACAAAATGGAATCAATTTATCGTTTCAGTTCTGGGACCAATCTGTAAAAAGCCACATCTGCACAGTGTATAGAAGTATCTGAAATCAGTTCTATAAATGCAGTTTTATTAATTGTGTTTTTTAGACCTACTTGATCTGGGCTGTAAATACCTGCATGACCAGTTGTTGGGCAGCAAGACGGTTGACAGTCTAAACCCTCGTGCTACCTGGTGGTCATTCCAGATTTTGTAGTCCTAATCTAATGCCCTAGTTATCTTATTTCTGTTTCTTTAGCCCCAAGGGAAATAATGTTGCAACCCCTGCTTTCAAAATATTTTTGAGCAAAGTGGTCACATTTCTATAGAGATGGTGGAATTCTACCAATCAGTGAGTTTTGGGAGTCATGAAGGCCACCATTCCAAGCCCTGATAATTTCTACATCAGCATTTCCTGTCCAATTCTTTGTAGTACCTTGGCCAATTCCCTTTTCTCCATTTAGAAGTACTCCTTTAAAAAAAACCTCTTCTCTTATTCATAGTTATAAAGTGTTAATACCACTTTACAATGCTTTAGTAAGGCCACACTTGGAATATTGCATTCAATTTTGGTCTCCATGATGTAAAAAAGATGTCGAGACTCTGTTGTGGTGAGCCAGCAGCAGTGAGGAGGAGGTTCCCAAGGAGCCTGTGCCAAGTGCGCATGAGCGCAGGATGATTCATAGAAGTCCAGCATAGACGACTTGGGAGTAAGAATGTAACATAATGGCCCTTCCCTTCAGGGCATATAAGTCTGGTTTCAAAGGATTTTTGCTTTTGCAGAAAGCAAAAACGTTGGAAGAACCCAGCATAGTGTGTAGAGACTCCAGGCTTCTCTGAAGAATTCTGTCAAGGCTTTTCGGGTTGGACTAATTGGCTGCAAGCCATCTTTTATCTACCAAGAGGTTTATTTGTAGATTAAAGCAGTGAAGGTTTGAGTTACTGAGTTTGTTTGAGATTTTCTTGCTGGTATCAGGGTTGGGTCAGAACAGACTCTAGAAAGAGTGCAGAGAAGGATAAAACATACAAAGAACGGTTGCAGGAACTGGGTATATCTAGTATAATGAAAAGAAGGACCACGGGTGACATGATAGCAGTCTTCCAATATTTGAGGGGGTGCCACAGAGAAGACAGGGGTCAATCTATTTTCCAAAGCCGCAGAAGGAAACACCTGAAGAAAGCAATGGATGGGAACCAATCAAGGAGAGAAACAACTTAGAACTAAGTAGACATTTCCTGACAGAACAATTAATCAGTGGAACAACTTGCCTCCAGAAGTTCTGAATACTCCAACACTGGAAGGTTTTTTAAAAAAAATGTTGGATAACCATTTGTCTGAAGTGGTGTAGGGTTTCCTGCCTTGGCAGGGGGGTTGGACTAGAAGATCTCCAAGGTCCCTTCCAACTCTGTTATTATTATCATCAGCTGCAGATTAAAAACAAGGACCCATCTCCATTGTTCAAATATTAGCCCAAACTGCAGACTTGCCCACTGAGGTTCAGCACCAGTAAGGTATTCCCGGAGCTTCTGTTTAACAAAACATTGATTGTTCCATTCGTGAGCTCAGTTTGTTCTATCTCTACTTATTACAGGCAGTACTCCCTAGCAAATGTCCACCTGGGTCAACCTTCGAATGGTGATCAACAGCTGCTTCTGGGAAAAGCAGAGCTGATGATAGACAGGAAGGTGTTTATCTCTCCTTGTTTCTTCCCAGGAAAGGGCCTCAATGGGCAGACTCCCTTTGGACTAGGGAAGTCTAATACTGTGAAAAGGAAATATTGGAGGAAAGAGATGATTGGAACTGAAGCGGGAAAATATAGAGCTGCAGAGGGAGGTGAAAAGCAAAGAGACAACTAGATGAGGTCCGGAGATTAGAACGGATGGGCAGGAGGTTCCCAGGAAGCTAAGCCTTCTAGAACTGACTTGGAGTGACAACTACCAAAGAGAGGAACTTTGCCATGCAACTGGACATGACCAACAGAAGGCAGAGAGGATATAAAAAGGAATGTTAGTCAGGGATTAAAAGGGAAGCTTTGAGGGACTTCAATAAACTTCACCATTCCTGCAAATTCTGATTGGATTCTGGGATCTCCTCTTTCTCAGCCCAATTTTCAGTGGAGGAAAACCATGAGTAAAGAAGGTTAAATAGGAGTGGCAGCCAAAAAAATGAAATGAAATCCTATGAAAGCCAATGAAATCCTATGTTAACAGAGGGATACAGTCAAGATCAAGTGAGGTACTAATACTACTCTGTAAAGCCTTAGTACTTTACAGAGTACACACCTTAGTACAGAGTACATACCTTAGTACACACCTTAGTACATACTTTAGTACAGAGTACACACCTTAGTACACACCTAGAGTACTGCATCCAGTTTCGGTCACCACGTTATAAAAAAGATGCTGACACTCCAGAAAAAGTGCAGAGAAGAGCAACCAGGATGATGAGGGGACTGGAGACTAAAACATATGAAGAATAGTTGTAGGAACTGGGCTTGGCTAGTCTAGTGAAGAGAAGAACCAGAGGAGACAGGATAGCAGTCTTCCAATATTTGAGGGGCTGCCACAGAGAGGAAGGGGTCAAGTTATTCTCCAAGGCACTGGAAGGCCAGACAAGGAATAATGGATGGAAACTGATCAAGGAGAGATTCAACCTGGAAATAAGGAGAAATTTTCTGACAGTCAGAAAAATCAACCAATGGAACAGAAGTTGCCTTCAGAAACTGTGGGAGCTTCATCACTGGAGGCTTTCAAGAAGAGATTGGACTGCCATTTGTCAGAAATGATGTAGGGTCTCCTGCTTGG
>BHEV01059625.1:0-10367 GCA_004319985.1 Emydocephalus ijimae
TGGCTGTGGAGCCGACCATGCCAGGTCCGAATGCAAATTCCGCGATGCACTCTGCCATGAGTGCGGGAAATGAGGCCACATCGGCCGGGTTTGCTGCAGCTTTCCAGGACCCAGCCCGGCCTCAAAAGGGGCTAACTACTGCCAATCGACAGGAAATCATCCTGTAAGGTGGCGCCAGTAAACCACTCCTACAGAAATCCAGCCTTGCAGAGAGAAGAGGCTCACCACACTATCACTATCGGTCACGCCTCAACCTTGGACACTAAGAAAATCCGAGTCATGGTAGCCATCGAAAACCAGCCTTGCCACATNACACAGCGTACTTACCTTTAACAATCATTGATAGGGATAGGCCTAGCCTACTGGGCCTCCAATGGTTCGCACCACTCGGCATTGAAGTGGCCAGCATCAACCGAGTCAGTGGTTGTGACTGGGAGGAAGACCTTATCTCTGAGTTTAGGGACGTCTTCACGGACAGCTTAGGTGAGTATAAGGGGACCCCAATCTCATTTAGCCTAGATCCTAAAATAGCTCCCATTAGTTTGAAGCCCCGTCGAGTTCTGTTCGCCTTAAAACCGAAAATTGATGAACAACTTGACAAACTGATAGCTCAGGGGGTGTTGAAGCCCATCGATCACTCCCCTTGGGAAACCCCTATTGTAACACCCATTAAGCCAGACGGGTCAATCCAAATTTGTGGGGACTACCGGGCCACTTTGAACCACGCCCTGCAGCAGAACGCGTATCCAGTTCCTGTGGTGCAGCACCTCCTCCATTCCCTGGGGGGGTGGGAAAGTTTTTGCTAAATTGGATTTAGCTCAAGCATATCAGCAACTACCAGTGAATGAAAAAACGGCATAGGCCCAAACTATTGTGATGCACCGTGGTGCCTTTAAATGTACCCGGCTGCAATTTGGAGTTAGTGTAGCCCCGGGGATCTTCCAGAGCCTTATGGAAAGGTTATTGCAAGGAATTAAGGGTGTGGTCCCCTATTTTGATGATGTATTAATTGCAGCCCCTACAAAAAAATTTTTACAGGACCGGTTGAAATTAGTCCTAAAAAAATTCAAAGAAGCTGGTCTTAAGGTTAAAAAAAACAAATGTAAATTGTGTACTGAGAGTGTTGAATTTCTGGAGTACCTGATTGATAGCCAGGGCATCCACCCTACTGAGAGTAAATTAAAAGCGATCAAAAACGCTCCCAGGCCATGAAACAAGGCTGATCTTCAGGCGTTCCTAGGCCTCATCAATTTCTATAATGTGTTTTTACCGCACAAAGCAACTGTCGCTGAACCGTTACACCGATTGTTAGATAAAAAAGCAATGTGGTTATGGGGTTACCGGGAAGAACAGGCATTCCGAAATGTTAAAAAACTGCTCACTTCTGACTCTGTACTCATGCAGTATAACGAGACTTTGCCGTTAGTTATAACCTGCGATGCATCGCCTTTTGGGGTGGGCGCCATTTTGAGCCACGTGCTGCCTAATGGGAACGAAGCCCCTGTTGCATATTTTTCAAAGACTCTTTCGAAAACAGAGCGAAACTATGGACAAATTGATAAAGAAGCCCTCGCAATCGTCTCAGCTGTGAAAAGATTTCACGAATACGTGTATGGGAAGGTTTTTACCATTGTGACTGATCACAAACCATTGCTAGGGATAATAGCTGGGGATAAGCTGACTCCCTACATATTATCCCCTAGGATGACCCGATGGTCAGAATTCTTAGCTGCTTATAACTATCGGCTGCAATATCACCCAGGGAAAGCCATTCCCCATGCCGACGCATTGAGCTGAACACCGCTTCCAGAGACTCTTGACAATCCAGCACCAACGGTCACCACGTTGCAAATCGAGGCACTCAACTCGCCGCCACTGACTGCTCGAGATATCGCGAGAGAGACCAAGCGAGACCACACCCTAGCATGAGTCCTAGGCTGGATAGAACGCGGATGGCCATTGGACCAAGTATCAGATGACTTCACACCGTTCAAGTCTCGGCAGACTGAACTCTTCTCCCAGAAGGGCTGTATTATCTGGGGCGATAGAGTCGTTATCCCAGAGCGACTCTGAAAAGCGTTGCTGAGAGCTTTGCACGAGGGCCACCCCGGCATCGTGCGAATGAAAGCACTTGCACAAAGCTATGCATGGTGGCCGGGCATTGACAAGCAAATCGAACAGTGGGTCAAAGCTTGCCCCTGGTGCCAAGAAGCCAGCAACACCCCACCAAAAGCCATGCCTACTGAATGGGAGACACCACGTGGACCCTGGTCTCAAATTCACCTGGACTTCGCGGGGCCAACCAAGGGCCACACCTTCCTGCTTACAGTCGATGCCTACTCAAATTGGCTCGAAATTCATCGCATGACGACTACGACCTCCGAGGCGGTTATCAAGGTTTTAAACAGACTCTTTGCAACCCACGGATTACCAGAGGTCCTGGTGTCCGATAACGGACCACAGTTTACTGCACTAGTGTTCAAGCAGTATCTTGCTGACCGCGGCATCCGCCATGCACTCACCTCGCCTGTGCATCCTGCGACCAATTCTGCAGCCAGTTCTGCGGCCGAGCAGAACGCATGGTCCAATTCGTGAAGAGAACCTTGCAAAAAGTAAACTACGACAACATTGACGACAAGGTCAATCAAATCCTCTTGTTGCAACACATCACCCCACATAGCATCACCGGCAGAACTCCCGCCAAACTGCTGATGGGACGAAGGCTCTGCTCCCACCTCGACCGGTTGCATCCTGCTTATGAACCGGAGAAACCACTAGGATCCAGTGGCCGCTGTCACTCCTTCCAGGTAGGAGACCTTGTATATGCAAAAAACCTATCGGGTAATCCATTGTGGGTGGAAGCGACAGTAGTACGTGTAACCGGCCCCAGATCCTACCTTGTGCAATGCCTTGACGATAAACTTTGGAAACGGCATATCGACCAATTACGGTCACGACTTGCAGCAGCCAGTCCGCAACTCCCCTACGACCAAACTGAGGGGGGGAGGAGGTACGGAAGATGTGGAAATCCTGGAGAACCCACTCGAAGGAAGCAACGATTTAAATATAACTCAAGAAGCAGAGCTGGAGGGAGAAATGTTTACGCCTCAAGGAATTGCGAAAAATGTGGGCAATGATGTGGAAGTGAACTCTGAACCAGAGGCAGCCCCACCACCAAGCGGCGATCTACCTCAGCTGGAGTGCAACCAGCCAATACAAAGGACATCTAAAAGACTGAAAAGACAACCGTCCTATTTAAAGGACTATGCTTTGAACTAAGGAACCAGGGGGAAGGGATGTTGTGTATGTATATAAGTTATATAGTGTGAGCTTGGAGTAAGTGCAGGATTCTGGCCCTGCACTTCTCATTGGCTGTTAAGTGGCCAGACCGGATTGGCCCGTTCCGGGGAATCCGATTGGCCCTTAACAGAGAGTTCCTATTGGCTATAAAAGCTAGCATTCCTAGTTTGTTATTGGTTAATAAGTTACAAGGGTTGCCTATATAAGGCGGGGTTTTACTGCTGTTTTATTCAGAAGTCACGATGTAAATAAAGAGCTGAAGTTCACCGTTCAGAGGCTTGTCTCCATTCATTCTCACCCATGCTCAATACTTAACAGACACTGTAACATCTCCATTCCTACCCTACTCCAGGGTAAGGATATTGCAAAATCTCCATTCCCACCCCACTCCTGGAGGAATGTTACTGCAAAATCCCATTCTTTCCCCACCCCACTAACCTGCTTTCCAGCTCCGTTCTCCTGTATACAGGGCGACAAAAGAAGACCCAGCCAATCAGCTGGGACTTGGGAGGCAGAGAATAGATGGGGGCGGGGCCAGTCAGAGGTGGTATTTGCCGGTTCTCCGAACTACTCAAAATTTCCGCTACTGGTTCTCCAGAACTGGTCAGAACCTACTGAATACCACCTCTGCAACTGGCCCAGTGTTAGGGTCTAAACACTTTCTCGATGAGAAAGATGAGTCAGATTCTGCAATCAGCAGCCATAGCAGAGCCTGTGATGAGTATGCTGCTATCAACTCTCGGTTCTTTGCTTGAAAAATTCATTGGAAGTCTCAAGAATTTCAAGAAGGTTGTTTACTCAAGGCAAATTACACTTTCCTTCAGACAAGATTTTCCCCTACTTAGATTGCTTCTGCACAGGATTTAATAATGAGTCTCTTGTCTAGAAAGGAACAGCAACGAGGTCTATGTTTGATAGGACAATTTCATTCATTACAGATGGGCTGAGTGTGGTGTGGTGTGGAGGATATTCAAGGAGAGAAGCTTAGTCAATCCTACTCACTGAATTCATAACCAAACTGATATTTGAAGCAGCTATTTTCCACTTCTCCTTTTAAGCTATGGTCTTACATAAGTCTTCTGCTTTGTTAGGGCAATATTAATGTGCATCCCAGTACTGCAGGGGGATATGAATGCTGAGATTCAGAGATTGCTGAAGAGCTGCCATCGATTTAGAGTTTTGCTGATAGCAGGCATGAGGTGCCAGAAAATTCTTTTTTTTTTCTATAGTAAAATTGATTTTCAGATGACTCACAGTATCAGCAAAACATTGAGAAGATAGCAATTCTTCTGGAAGAGATGCAAGAGAGATCTCAAAGAAACCAGCCTAGTTAGCATGGTACCTGTCAAGTTTGAAGCATGGGCGATAACGAATGGAGACGAGTCTGTTAAACAGTGAACTTCAACTCTTTTATTTACATAGTGACAGCTCCAAAGTAGGGCAGCTAAGACCTTCTTTATATAGGTAACCCAATAACTATTTAACCAATAAGAACTCAGGAGCGCTAGCTCCGTTTAACCAATACGAAAGCTCTGTTAATGGCCAATCAGATTCCCCTGAACGGGCCAATCCAATCCTGCCATTTAACAGCCAATCAGAAGTGCAGGGCCAGAACCCTGCACTTAACTCTAAGCTCCAGATAACTTTATTAAATCCTATGCATTCACAACAATATCTTCTGTTAATACATCTTTCTTAGCTATAATAAGGATTAATTATATCTTTAGAGAAAATCAATTGTAACTAATTATTAACATTTAGAATATAATGAGGATTACTCTGAAGTGTTAATTAAGATGTAACTTTAACTTTTCATTAAAAATGTTCCTATAATTTAGAAAGCCACACAGTTGTCTCGCATGTCCGGAGATATATTGGTCATATACTAATTTCAGCATATTGATTTTGATCTATTATTACCCAAGATAGATCAATTGATGAATACTTCTTTAGTGCATAAAAACTGTTTATCAATATCAAGGTGATGAAAACCTAAAGCAAGAAACAGCTATGGATATCCCAATTATATATTTACTGTAAAAGACAAGGACTCTTATTGATCTACATACCAGCAGAAATAAGACTTGTCTGGTGAGGACATAGAGAAGTAGACATTGCTGAAGAAGCAAGGATGATTGTTGGCCAAAGGATGGACCTTGGTCAATGAAAAGGGAGAGAAGGGAGAGATGGTATGATCACTCACATGTACTCCAGACAGCTGCTCCTTGCAAGTAGACTGCAGGAACTGAGATTTCTGTGGCTGGTTGAAGACCTGAGTGGCTGAGAGTTATGGGATTCCTTTTAAGCTCACAGTTGTAGCCTATACAGACATGAAAGTTTGACCAAGATTCATTTCTTAATCACTTCCTGAACTACTTTTTAAAAGCTGTTTTTCAGGTATTAAGTTTTATGGCATTCACTGGCTCCTTCAATTCTTAATGGAAGAAGTTTTAACTCTGACTTTAAGGATTTAGAGAAAAAAACGGGGGTGGGGGGGAATAAATGGAAAAGGGTTGATTAGATGTTGAGACTTTGGAAAAAGTGCAAAGAAAAGCAACTAAGACGATTAAGGACCTGGAGGCAAAACACATGAATGGTTGCAAGATTTGGGTCTAGGGAAAAGAAGGGCTATGGGTGACATGATAGCAGTATTCCAGTATTTGAAGGGCTGCCACAAAGAAGAGAGGGACAGCTTATTTCCCAAAGCCCCAGAAGGCAAGACAAGAAACAATGGATGGAAACTAATCAAGGAGAGAAGCAACCTGGAATTAAGGAGAAACTTTCTAGCAGTGAGTACAATTAACTAATGGAATAGGATGCCTTCAGAAGTTGTAGGGTTCATCACTGGAGGCTTTAAAGAAAAGACTGGATAGCCACCTATCTGAAATGATATAGGGTTTCCTGCTTGAGCAGTGTTCTGACCCAAACCTTGTTCCAAGGAAACAAACACGAAACAGAGGTAACAGCAAAACCTTTTGATGATTCTTTACGAATTCCATTCCTTCACGGTTAAAAGACTGTTTCAAATTAATTGTCTCTGATAAGAATGAGCCTTGCCAAGGTTGTGCAAGGCTGCCAAGAACACAAGATAAAGTTACTAAGAAATATTTCAAGCACAAAGAGTCTCCAAACACAAACCAAGATATTCCAAATGTTCACAAGGTTTGAGTGCAAAAACTTCTTTGCTTCCTGCAAAGAACTCTGGTTTCTCGGCTGGCTTTTATCTCTTGGGGGGGGGGGCATTTCCTTGCAGCCTTACTCCCGAGTCGCCCGTGCTGCTGTAGCTGCTCTTTCTTTTGAGCAGCCCTGCGTGCATGTGCACTGGGCACAGGCTCCTCAGGGACCTCTTCATCACTGCTGCCAGCCTCCACAATCTCCGAAGGCAGCATTCCACTCTCTGATGGTCCTGGCCCCATCCCTGCATCACACGCAGGCCCTTCATCTGAATCCTCACTCTCCGAGACGTCAGCTGTCCGCACCTGCTGCTGGCCCAATCACAACAAGCAGGGGGTTGGACTTGAAGACCTCCAAGGCTCCTTCCAGCTGTTCTGATTGGTGTAAGGCAAATAGGAATAAGCACAGCATCTAAGCATCAAGGCCCCCAGTACTTTGATCTGGCACACTATATCTACTTTGTAAGTGACGCTTCTGTGAATCACATGGGGAGAGGACTTGAAATGGCCTTCAGCAGACTGCATCAGCTCCTTCCTTCAAACCACTTTTTAAGAAGAGTCCGATGTGAGTGAGAGAACAGATTCTCAAAAGTTTCTCAAAGAGAAACAGGTATAGCTGTAACAACGTGGATCCAAGTTGGAAAGCCCAGTCAATGACAGCAATAAATCAGTGGCCTAAAATGCAGCCAATTCGCCAAAGGGGGTGTTGAAATTGGTTCACATAATTGGGCTTTCAGCATGAATTGAGAGTGACAGCTTCATTAGTGTGATTTGATGAATGCTGACCACATAGATACCAAAGCGAAACATTCTCTCTTTTTATATAGTTTTAGAATTACAAATAAAATAAGGTTTGGAATAAAGATACCAAACGTATAATTCAAATGTGCTTGTATGGTTCCCAAGAAAATATTGCTATCATGTGGCCATATAGTTACAACTGTCAACATGTGTATACACACACAAACACACACACACACACACACCCCTACTGTTAACATTCTCATTCAAATATTCGTGAGGGACCTCCTGAAGGGCAGAAATCTTGTTTCCGTGCCCTTTGCTCAATATAACATTGTGCCACTTGAATTGTGCTCATTGTCATTTCTCAGGCTTTTCTAAAATCTTCCCAGGGAGGCTTAGTAACAGACAAAGGCATTCATCCTTGCTACTTTTTCTTATGTAGGGAAGGGGAAAAAAATAACATTGTTCGCCCAATTGAGAGGTCCATCTTGAGATTTCATAAGCCACACAGCTTTTCCATAAGCAAACCATATCCATACCTGAATATATGCCCAATGACAAATCTACATCAACATTTCTCCAAACAAAATATTTGTATTTCCTTTTCATCATTTTTTTTTTCTTGGACATTCACATTCGTTCATTTCTGATTCACTCCTTGACATATCACATCATTCTTCCACACCTCTCTAAAATAAAGCTTCACGTTCCATCCTCAGTTTTCACCTGAAATAATTTCACCATTTTTATTCTTACTTCAGTTTTCTTTGCTGGAGGCCTTTTCTCTGCTTAATCCTTTTTGCCCACTTCTAAAAATAGTGTTGATTTCCCTCAAAACTGCAATTGCATTTCCTCTGTTAATACACTTTAATATTGATTTTAAAATAAAAAATAAAAAAATAACTTAATGAAAATCATTGTTAGATTTTTAGGAATGGTTGAAAACAAGTATTTATTTATGCTACATTTTATGTAGACCTGCATTCTTTACTTAAGATGCCCCAAATCCCTGAACTTTATTCTTTCCTAACAGGGGTCTTTGAAGAAATTTGCTAGCTGAGGCCAGACAGGCTTGTGTTGGATGCCTTTCTGTAAAAGGATGAGCTAATTCTCTACAGGAGTTTGGGATTTTAAAATAAACAAATAGAAAACAACAATGCTTATTAAGAATATGAACTCACAGTTATGTAAAAGTACAAGTAAAAAGTTGAGATTTGATGTTATTATCCTATTCTACTTCCCCAAAGGGAGTCAGAAGTCAACGTCTTTATTTTTTCCTTCTTTTCTACACTTTTCCCTCCCCTATTTTTCTTATTTTCCTTTTGTATTTTTGTATTATATATCTAAACTAATAAAAAAAAAAGGGAGTGCAGTTAGGCTAATCAACAGCAAGAGTAGTAACAGAGGTAGTCCTTGACCCACAACCATTTGTTTAGAGTTCATTTGAAGTTACAATGACACTGAAAAAATGATTTATGACTGGACTTCACACTTACAACTGTTACAGCATCCCCTCAGTCATGTGATCGAAATTTGGGCCCTTAGCAACCGGCATGTATTTATGATGGTTTTAGTATCCTACAGTTATTTCATCACTATTTGTAACCTTCCCAACCAGTTTCGAACAAGCAAAGTCGGGGGGGGGGGGAACAAGATTTGCTTAATGACAACTTGATTCTCTTAAATTGCAGTGATTTGCTAAACAATTCTGGCAAAAAGATCGTAAACATGAGTGTGGTTCGCTTAACAAATGCCTCGCTTAACAAGAGAAATTCTGGCTCCAATTGTGGTCTTGAGTCAAATACTATCTGTGTTATTTTATTAACTGTGCTTCTATCTGTCAATCTTGTGACCTACAGCTGATTGATAAGGGGATCTCCTCATACTATGCTGGCTAAAAAAATTCTTTACACCAATGATTTATAACAAACCATCTCCACATCTGTGGAATTTTTGGTGCTCTCTGAGCTTGGTAGTTTGCTTGATGATGATGTTCACTTAGTTGATCAATGAAAGGCCAATGCAAGCAAACACAAAACTCAGATGCACCACAACTCCACAATTCAGTTCTTGGTTACAGATATTGTTTTCTATTGAAATCTCAAGTGTACAAGAAGCCTGGAGGCACTACAGCCAGCTATGTCTCAGGTAGAACTGTATTCATAGAATCAAGAACAGATTTCCAGGTGACAAGCTATATATGTCAATCCAAGGAACTTGACACATTTTCTATACACCACTATGATAGATGATGGACCCTTGTGCACCTTCACAAGGGCTCCCCCTGTCCACAGCAGTGGTTTGTTTACCTGCCTGCCAACCTGCTTGTGAGCTGCCTGGGACTTGGAACTTCCTCTTGGGTCCCCTACTTCTTTGGTTGTTGGAAAATTACCAGCAAGTCATTGTTTAATGACAGCATCAGAGATTTCTGTGATTGCTATCAGTAATCAATGAGGTCATGTGACATTCTGCTTGATGGCCATATAGCTTAGGGACAGAATTTCTGGTCCCAATTATTGTGCTAACCAAATGCATTAAAAACACAACTTTTAAAAGACATTAGCCTGAAACAGAGGTGGTATTCAGCAGGTTCTGACCAGTTCTGGAGAACCGGTAACAGAAATTTGGAGCAGTTCAGAGAACCGGCAAATACCACCTCTGACTGGCCCCACCCCATCTATTCTCTGCCTCCCAAGTCCCAGCTGATTGGCTGGGTCTCCTTTTGTTGCCCTGAACAAGAGAACAGAGCTGGAAAGCAGGTTAGTGGGGTGAGGAGGGAATGGGATTTTGCAGTAACCTTCCCCCAGTGTTCTGACCCAACCGGTTTCCCAAAGAGCAAACACAGACAAAGGGAGCAGCCCCCACCTTTTAAGGTTTAATAACGAATCCTGTTCCTTTACAGAAAAAGGCTGCTTTCCACTAATTAGCTCCGACAAGAAAAAACCTTGCCAAGCTGTTTGTCAATGCTTCCAAAAATCCAGAGATAAGAACTAATTTACAAGATTCTCTAAAGACGAACTAAGATGTCCACAAGCTGAGCTTCAGAGCTTCTTTGCCTTCTGCAAAGACCACTTTTCCAAACCTGGCTTTTATCCTCTTGAGGGAGGGGCCATTACCTTGCAGCCTTACTCCCGAGTCGCCTGTGCTGCT
>BHEV01059632.1:0-11228 GCA_004319985.1 Emydocephalus ijimae
CAAATTACTTTCTTAAAAGGAGTTTTATATCTTTGTGTTTTGTGTGTGTATGTTTTGATTGAAAATTAATAAAACCTTGAGAGAATGTTGGACAAGAATAATGGTAATCAAGGCAGAGAGGAATGAAGATGATGATTATAAAATGGATAAATGTAGAAAATAATAATAATAATGAAATTGAATATGAAAAGAGAAATAATGAGAAATTCGTTAAGAGATATCTATATGTTAATATTGGAATGGCGTAAAACAATTATGTTGTATGAAATAATATTTTATTTGACTTGTAAAATCAATAATGGAAAGAGGTTTAATGTATTTAATGGTCAATAATGGTTTGTTTGTTTTTTAAAATCAATAAAATTTGTTTCAAAAAAAAAAAAAAAGTCTATGTAGATTGCGTCTATTGCTTTGCCCTGATCGAGTTGTGCAGTCCATATGTTTTTGCAGTGTAAGAGTTGCAGATTACAGGATAGTTTTTTTCTGAAACCAAATTGTTTCTTAGAGAGTAGGTTGTTTGTCTCTAAGTGGAGCATAATGGATTGGTTAATTATTGATTCCATGACTTTACAGATGACGCAGCATAAGGAGATTGGTCTGTAATTTTCAACTAGGCTGGGGTCTCCTTTTTTGAAGATGGGGATGACCGTGGCTTGTGACCATAGGTTTGGCAAGGAGCTGGTGTGTGATTATGCCGTCATCATGCCTATCACCACTTGGGAGTCACTGGCAATAGCAATAGACCTTAGACTTATATACCACTTCATAGTGCTTGGAAGGTTGAGTCAACCTTGAGCCTGGTGGGATTCAATCTGATAAATTGCAGGCAGCTGGCAGTGAGCAGAAGTAGCCAGCAGTATTGCATTCTAACCACTGTGCCTCCGCAGCTCAATGCTATGAAAGCCACTGAAAAGTTGGACTTCAAGTATAATACACAAATACTGACTCAGAAACAGAGTACAGTCCTTGACTCACCATTCAGCCCAAAATTTCTGATGCTGTGAGATAGTTGTTACATAAGCTTTGCCCCATTTTACAACCTTTCTTCCCATACTTGTTAAGTGAATCACTGTACTTAGTAACACCTTTGGGAAGTGAATCTGGCTTCCCCATTGATTTTGCTTCTCAGAAGGTCTCAGAGGGGGATCGCATGACCCTGGGATGCTGTGATCATCATAAAAATGCCAAACATCTGAATTTTGATCACATGATCATGGGGATACTACAACCCCATGTGTGAAAAAGTGTAATAAGTTACTTTTTCAGTGCTGTTGTAACTTTAAACAAATGGTTGTAAGTTGAGGATTACCTATGCCATGTTTCCCCCAAAATAAGACCCATTCTTATATTTTGGGGGCTTCAAAATAAGCACTAAGGCTTATTTGGGGGGAAACATGATTTCAGGGTGATCAACCCAGGTAGGCACCCTGCCCCCTGGTGTACACACAAGAGGTGGCAAGTGCGTGGGGACCGACAGTATCTGGCAGCAGCTGCAACCCACCAGTCCCTTGGTCGGTAAATTCTGGGGCTGCACAGCCCATGCAGCACAGGTGAGTTGATCCCCAGTCCCAAGAAACAGACTGAGGCAGAATTGCGGGAGTGAAGGCAGGTGATACGGCTGGGAAACCTGAGAGTTGGTAGGCTGGAGTGAGCAGCCAGCCATGGGACGCTCACCTTTGTGCAGCGGCACCAGCAGCAGATGGAGGCAGAGACGCAGGGCAGAAGGTAGGTGATCCCAAAGTGCCATGTGGGCCAGAGGCAAGCCAAAAGATGCAAAGATGAGCTTCCTGTGGCCAGCCACCTGCTCCAACTCATCAACTCTCAGCTTTCACATGGCTGTGCGGTGTGTCCAGATTGCATACCCCCCGCCTCTGCCTCTGCCTGCTTCTTGGACAGCAAATCAACTCACCTGCGCTGCATCAGCTGCAGCTGGACCCCGTTGGCCCATGCGCGCTTGCCACCTCCTATGCTGGCCATGCCTAACCACTTCACTAGAGCTTATTTTGGGGATAGGGCTTATATTAAAAACCGGGCTAGGGTTTATTTTCAGGGTAGGTCCTATTTTGGGTGAAGCATGGTACTTCAAAGGGGCCTCCTCCCAGTTAAAGGAGAATTGCATAATATTCCCAGCCTTAAGCTACAACTGGGAGCAAGCTAATGAAGTTTCACCAGATGCTTTGATCTTAATGCGTTTCATCCAGCACGTTCATTCAGAGTCAAATATCTCTTTCCCAACTGTGTGCATGCTTCCATTTTGCAATCCAGTTCCCAGCCATTTATCATCTCCTTCACACTTGCTTGCATCTCTGGGAAACCGTTATCTCCAGAGAAGAACATCCTATTTGTGCCACTTTGTCCCTTCTGGGAGGCTTCCGATAAAAACCATAAAGAATAATGTTAAGCTTGTGGATGCAAAGAAAATAAAAATTTAAAAAAGCAGAAATTGCTAACAGATACTTACACGGGAGCTAAACTTCAGGGAAGACAACAAGCAGTGGAATTTCATCTTTCCCATTCTGCGGAAGCTGCCTCCTCCCCCGCACCTCCCTGTGTCTTCCTTTCTTCGAGTGCCACCTGCTGCTCTAGGTCTGTCACAACAGGAGACAAAACCATTGAGTAACCAACCACTTTGGGCTGGTGAACACCAGAGGTGGTGTGCAGCAGGTTCTGACCAGTTCTGGAGAACCAGTAGCAGAAATTTGGAGAACTGGCAAATTCCACCTCTGACTGGAGATTTTACAGTCTCCTTCCCCTGCCACGCCCACTAAACCACGCCCACAGAACCGGTAGTAAAAAAAATTGAATCCCACCACTGGTGAACAACCCTGGAAAGTTAAGAATACATCACAACGTGACTCTGTGGGGAAGGCCGTCTCCTGTTTACAGGAGGACTGTCATGCCCAACACTGGGGATGCTCTCTTCAGCCTCATCTTCTTCCAACCCAAGAGGGGAAACACAACCCTGATGCAGCTCATTAAAATTGAGTTTGACAGCCCTGACCTAAAGCTACATAGCAAGGTCACTGATGAATTCAAGCCAAGGTTGTAGACCACAGAATAACAGCATTGGAAGGGACTCCTAGACGTCTTCTAGTCCAACTCCCTGAACAAGCAGGAGAGTCTATACCTGTGATGGTGAACCTATGGCATGGATGCCAGAAGTGGCCCGCAGAGCCATTTCCCCCAGCACGCAAGAGCTTGCCTAGAAGAGCCGCACTACTGCCCAACAGCTGATTGTCGGGGATCTGGCACACATGCATGGAGGGTGTGAGGGTGCATGGGAAACACATGTGCATGTGCAGCATGCGCTGGGGGTCACACATGCATGAACAGACACGCAGCACGGAGGGTCATCACACATGTATGTGCAGACACGCGGCGTGTAGAGGGGTGATTGCGTGCACATGCACAGAGATGTGCTGTGCATGGTGGGGGAAATGCATGCGCATATGCAGGGGGTTGGGACTGGGCCCAGCATGCATTGCCTTCTGGGTGCTGGCCTGCGCAATTATCAGCACGGGAGCCAAAAAAAGTTTGCCACCACTGATCTATACCAGTTTAGACAAGTGGCTACCTAGTCTCTTCTTGAAATCCTCCAGAGATGGGACATCACAACTTCTGAAGGCAAGGCATCCCGCTAGTTAATTGTTTTACCGTTAGGAAATTTCTCCTTATTTCAAAGTTAACAGGAATAACAGAATAACAGAGTTGGATGGGATCTTGGAGGTGTTCTAGTCCAACCCCCTCCTCAGACAGGAAACCAGGGGTGAGATTCAAATTTTTTAACAACCGGTTCTGTGGGCGTGGCTTAGGTGGCGGGCATGGCTTGGTGGTCATGTGACTGAGTGGACATGGCTTGGTGGTCATGTTATTGGCTGGGCGTGGCCAACTCAATATCACTCACATCGAGGCACACATCTCCTCGCCTGGGCTCTCATGACTCTGGGGTTGCTGCAACAGTTGTAAGTGTGAAAAATGGTCATAAGTCACTTTTTTCAGTGCCATTATAACTTTCAATGGTCACTCCACACAAGAAAAGTACCAGCAAAGGAGGGGGAAAAAAACTCCAGAGACTTTCCTGAGATAGGAAGTCTAGTCCTGCCAAGAATGGAATAAGGGTTAACAGAGAGGCAGTTTCTGTAAGCAACACCAGAATGTTTCCTTCCTGACTTCCTTACAGGATTAGGCCAGTAAATTATTCTGACAACCAGTTCTCCAAACTGCTTACAATGTTAACAACTGGTTCTAGTGAATAGGTGTGAACTGGTAGAATCCCACCCCTGCAGGAAATGGTTGTCCAATCTCTTCTTAAAAACTTCCAGTGTTGGAGCATTCAGAACTTCTGGAGGTGAGTGATTCCACTGATCGTTCTAACTGTCGGGAAATTTCTCCTGGGTTCTTTTCTCCTTGATTAGTTTCCATCCATTGCTTCTTATCCTGCCTTCAGATGCTTTGGAGAATAATGTTACTTCTCTCCTTGATTTGTTTCCATTCATTGGTTCTCGTCTTGCTTGTGGTGCTTTGGTAAATAGCTTGTCCCCCACATCTTTGTGACAGCACCTCCAATACTGGAGTACTGTTATCATATCTTCCCTATTCCCTCTTTTCACTAGACTAGCCATACCCAATTTCTGCAACTGTTCTTCATATGTCTTAATCTCCAGTCCCCTAATCATCTTTATTGCTTTTCTCTGTACTTTTTCTAGAGTCTCAATATCTCTTATGGTGACCAAAACTGGATGTAGTATTCCAAGTGTGGCTGTACTAAGTCTTTGTAAGGTGGCACTAATATTTATTTATTTTGTTTTTTATTTATTTGATTTGTCAATCGCTTACAAGGTAATAGCTAAAAGTATAAACATGAGTAAGAATACAGGAAATAGGTATGAATAAATGGGGACAAGAGGACAGGGATGGTAGGCACGATGGTGCACCTACGCACGCCCCTTACAGACCTTTTAGCAATGGGGTGAAGTCAACAGTGGTTAGTTTGAGGTTAAAGGAGTGGGGGTTAGAGGATGTAACAATAGAGTCAGGTAGTGCATTCCACGCATTGACCACTCTGTTGCTGAAGTTGAACTTTCTGCAATCAAGTTTGAAGTGGTTTACATTGAGTTTGAATAATACTTCATCTGATCTTGATTCTATTCCTCTATTAGTGCAGTCTAGGATTGCATTGGCTTTTTTAGCTGCTGCCACACACTGTTGGCTCATATTTAAGTGATTGTCCACTTGGACTCCAACATCCCTGTTAGGAATAACATTGGTTAGCTAACTTAGTTTGGGTAAAATAATATATATAAACTATGTTAGTGAGTTTAAGTGTATGTATCACTTTAACTGTTAAAACATGTATTTTGGGTGCGATTGTAAAATCACCATAAGAGGGAGCAAGAGAGCTCACTGTTTGCTGGCTTTTACTGGATAGCTGACAATGTTGGATTGATGGTGATAACTGCGTGTGTTTCCCTGCTGTTACTGAAACGAAGAAAAGGGATTTGATTTTCTTCATATCACTGACTGCAAAAGAGATATATTGCTGGACTGATTATTTGTAAGTTTACTGATCTCTATTTTCGACACTGGACTTTGCAACTGATTAATCCCTGGATGGACTGAACTAGTTTATGACATATGGACTGTTTTGACTATGCTATAACTCTTGCTGGAATAAAAAACTATTTAACTGGCACAGTGTATCTGTCTTACTGAGTGTAAACTACAACAACGTTTATCTCACATCATTTGCCTGCCTGCTAGACTGCCGTTGCACGTTCTGCTAGGGTGTGTATCCCTAACAATCCCTTTCACAGTTGCTAGTATTGAGCCAAGCTTGACCTAGTCTGCAATTATACAGTTGGTTTTTCTTGCCTATGTGTAAAACCTTACTTTTATCTACACTGAATTTCATTTGTTAGACAGGGCCCAAATGTTCAACTTATAAGTCTAGGATATTCAGCCATCGTTATGGGGAGCTAAATCCTACCGTACTACTTCTAGCTCAATAAACGGAAAGGAACTAACATCTAGATAGACGTTTCAATCCCCATAAGGAAATTGGGTTGCCTCGTCAATTTTCCATTCTCCATTGTTTACAAGCCACTGTGTTTAGAGGAGACCTGATAGATTACATACCAGAGTTCTGAAGGAGCTGGCAGATGTTATCTCAGAACCATTGTATCATATCTTTTAAAAAAATGCTGGAGCACCGAGGAACTACCAGAGGATTGTAAAAGAGCCGATGTGGTTCCCATCTTCAAAAAAGGGGGGAAAAACAGACACAGGAAATTGCAGACCAATCAGCCTAATATCAATACTTGTGAAGATACTAGGGAAAAATAATTTAAAAACTGATCTGTGAACATCTAGAAACAAATAAGGTTATAACTAGTAGCCAGCATGGGTTTGTTAAAAACAGATCATGTGAAAACAATTATTTCATTTTTTGACAGAATGACTAAATTTGTAGACCAGCAAAATGCTACGGACATAGTACGCTTAGACTTCAGCTAGGTATTTGACAAAGTAAATTACAACCTACTCCTTGATAAACTAGAAAAATGTCGGATAGACAGCATTGCCACCAGATGGATTTGTAATTGGCTGACCAACCATACTTAATGGTACTACATCTACATAGAAGGAAGGAGGCAATGGGATACCACAAGGCCCAGTACTCTTCAATATCTTCATAAATGATTTAAATGAGGGAAGAGAAGGGGGACTAATCTAATTTGCAGATTACAATAAACTGGCAATAGCCCAAAAGACAAGCTCAGGATCCGAAAAGTTCTTAACAGAATTGAACAATGGGCCTTACCCAACAACATGAAATTTAATGTGGATAAAAGCAAGGCTTTACACCTAGGCAAAAAAAAAACCAAATGTAAAAGTACAATTTAGGTGAAACCTGGCTCAAAATAGTAACTGTGAGGAGGATCTTGGAGTCCTAGTGGGTGATCACTTAAACATGAGCTAGCAGTGTGCAGCAGCCACCATAATAGTTGATACAATCCTTGGCTGTATAAACAGAGGCATAGAATCAAAACCACGTGAAATATTAGTACCACTTTATAAAGCCTTAGTAAGACCACACCTGGAATACTGTACCCAGTTTTGGTTTCCACCTTACAAAAATGATGTTGAGATTTTGGAAAAAGTGCAAAGAAGAGCAACTAAGAGGATTAAAGGCCTGGAGACAAAAACGTATGAAGGAAACAGCTGCAGGATTTGGGTTTGGCTAGTCTAAAGAAAAGAAGAATTAGGGGTGACATGATAGCAGTATTCCAGTATTTGAGAGGCTGCCACAAAGAGGAGGGGGTCAATTTATTCTCCAAACCACCAGAGGGCAGGACAAGAAACAATGGATGGAAACTTATCAAGGAGGGAAGCAACCTGGAATCAAGAATTAATTTCCTAACAGGTGAAGACAATTGACCGGTGGAAGAGCTTTCCTTCAGTAGTTGTGGCTTCATCACTGGAGGGTTTTTAAGAAAAGACTGGACAGCGATCTACTGCAATGGTATAGGACATCCTGCTTGAGCAGATGGCTGGACTAAAAGACCCCCAAGGTCCCTTCCAGCTCTATTCTGATCGATTGAATGAGAGATGCAGTGAGATGGGTTGAGTGAGAGATTTTTCCAACATTGTGTAGACAGAAATTTTCAGAGGCAGATACCACCCATTTTAATTTTTGTTGTCCAGAAACTCATATAACTTTTTGATTCTTATCCTTTTGTTTTTTGGATCATGTCTAGCTGAGGGGTTGGGGGGGGGAGGCAGAGAACTAGATTTTTTAAAAAATCAAGAATCTGTAGAAGCTATTCTGCAAGAAAATGTCATCTTGCTGTCTCAAAAGGCCTTCCTTTACCCCTATGATCTAAATAATTAAAGCCCGTACTTCAGTTTGCCCATTATCACACAATGTGGCAGATTCTGGATAGGCATTTCTGGATGATCTGGATTCATTTTGATTAACATTTTAGGACCCAAACTGTTTTTGTTTTCTGGCCAAGGCATTGCATTCCAGAACATGGCGTTTCCTGGGTTTTTTAGAAATCTTTGTGACATTTTTGCAAAAGTTGTATAGATTACAGACTCAGCAGATCTTATCTTGTATGAATACGTCAACTAATGGTGCTGCAAAATGATTGCCTATCACTATAAAATAGCAGGTCCCCACTGGGTGTCCTTGACTGGAACTACAAAGTTGGTTTGGAAGATAGGCAGCCACATAAATATTTTGAATGAATACATAAACTCCAGAATCTTAAACTATTCTGACAGGATATTTTGGGACTCCCAAAATGTCAGAGATGGAATTATCATGTTTCACCTGTTGCCATAGTCTACATTGTGGTCTGGGGCCAAAAGGAGTGTCACACATTTCTACCCTTGCTCTATATAGAACTCTTGGTAAGTATAGTGTGGTTTTGTTAGAATATTGATTCCTGCCTTTCAGGCATGTGGCAGAAATTCATTAATCATAGTTCAAAGACAAATCTGGACAGATGAAAACTAAAAAATAATAGGACAGGTTTTTCTACCAGGTGTCCTTCAAGTGGAAGGAAATGTCACTCCAGTGTACATTGTAAACAACCAGTTGGGAAATACTTTCTTAGTCCAATTTACTTTTTAAAAAAGCAATTCATCTGTAGCAAAGTAATAATTAGCTTAACACATACAAACATAAGTCAATAACGCTTGCAGGACATTTTTCTTAAGAGTTCCAAGCTGTAGAAGTTCTTGCACCATTGTATAGAGATAAAGAGAAGAAATTGGAAAGAACTGCCTTGTCCTACTTCCTCTTCTCTTTCTGTTGTGTATCACTGGACCTTTCACAATGACAAGCAACTGGAGCTGGTCTATACCTCCCTGATTTTAAAGAAAGCTCGGAATACATGGATTTTCCAGCAGGCTTTGTGTTGTGAATTAATAAAAGTACTTGAATAAAGATTATTAAGAGCTTGAAGTAAAGTGCAGGGTTCTGGCCCTGCACTTCTGATTGGCCGATAATAGCGACATCGGATTGGTCCGTTCAGGAGAATCTGATTGGCTATTAACGAGCCTCTTCCATTGGTTAACGGAGCTAGCGCTCCCTGTGTTTTCATTGGTTAAATACTCAAGAGCTTGCCTGTATAAAGGGGGCCGTTGCGGCCATAGTTTAAGAGCTGTTACATATGTAAATAAAGAGTTCGAAGTTCACTGTTCACCGGCTCGTCTCCATCCTTAGCACCCATGCACAGAATATAACATTGGCGATGAGGGTGGGATGTAGAGACGTCAGAGCTGACTGAACGACGAAGAATGATAACAGAGCACGTGGCTGAAACGCACCAATGACGGAACCATGTCCAGCGGTGTCATACCACCTGCTCCCTTCGACCCGGCACAAGAAGACTGGGACTCATATATGGATCGTTTCCAGATGTTTCTGGAGACCAACAATTTGAAGGATGCCACTACCGGAAAGAAACGGGCGGTATTCCAAACTCATTGCGGGCCGACTGTATTCAAGATGGCCAAGGCACTAGCGAAACCGACAGAAGTAAAGTCTATGGACTGGGACGTCCTCAAACCCCTGCTGAGGGCCCACTATGCACCTACTGTGCCAACGCTCGTTAGAGGGCATGAATTTTATCAGAGAAGTCAGCAGAAGGGCGAAAGTGTTGCTGATTTCATAGCGGATCTTCGGAATCTGGGAGGCCTATGCGAGTTTGCCAACCTAGAAGAAGCCCTGAGAGACTGAATAATTCTGGGATTAGATGCTCCAGGCACACAGAGTAAGCTGATGGCGAAAGGCGACATTAGCCTTAAAGATGCCATCGCTGAAGCTACTGAAGCAGAAGCAACCAGGAAGTCAGCTGCCCAAATGCGCCGCACCAATGCCCCGCTTCGCCAACTCGCCCGCGAAATTTCACCTCAGTCAGAAGGACAGCCGACAACAGCCCACGAGGACCTCGAATCGTCATCAGAAAGCGATGAAGAAGAGGTCCACCGACTTCAGTCCGAACGAGACCAATGCCAGAGATCGCAGTACCAATGCGCTGGTTGTGGAGCAAGCCACCCCCGGTCCGAATGCAAATTCCTCGACGTGCTCTGCCATGTGTGCGGGAAAAGAGGCCATATCGGATGGGTCAGTAGAAGCAAGCAAGGACTCAGCCAGCCCTCGAGGGGGGCTAACTATCGCCAAGCGACAGGAAGCCGTCCTGTAAAGCGAGAACCCGTGAACCACCAATGGAACAACCGCTCCTACAGAAACAAAACCCTAAACCACCCAACGAAGCGAGAAGAGGCTCACCAAACGATCACGATCGGTCACGCCTCATCTCTTGATGCCAAGAAGATCCAAGTGAAAGTGGCCATCAAAAACCAGCCCTGCCTGATGGAAGTCGATTCAGTATCGTCCCGCTCGATGGTTTCCTGGAAGACCCTCAAGCAGCTCATCCCTACTGTCTGGCAGCAAGACCTCAGATTCCAAAGACTCATACTCAAAAACCATCAAGGAAATTGAATCCCGGTCATTGGATCCAGCTGAGTCCGGGTATCGTTTAAGAACCGTACAGCATTCCTACCCCTGACTGTAATCGACAGGGATTGCCCTAGTTTGTTAGGCCTCCAATGTTTCGCTCCACTCGGAATTGAAGTAGCCGGCATTCACCGAACCTGCAGCAGCAATTGAGAAGAGGACCTCGTCCAAGAATTCCAGGACGTCTTTGCAGAAAAACTAGGCGAGTACAAGGGGACCTCGATATCATTTAACCTCAATCCCGAAATAGCTCCCATCCGCCTTAAGCCTCGTCGAGTTCCATTTGCCCTTAAACCAAAGATTGACGAGCAGCTTGATAAATTAATAGCCCAGGGTGTGTTAGAACCAACCGATCACTCTCCCTGGGAAACCCCAATCGTGACACCCATCAAGCCGGATGGATCGATAAGAATTTGTGGGGACTACCGAGCCACCCTGAACCACGCCCTTCAACAAACGCTTACCCGGTACCGGTGGTGCAACACCTCCTCCATTCCCTGCGGGGCGGAAAAGTCTTCACTAAACTAGACTTAGCCCAGGCATACCAGCAACTGCCTGTAGACAAAAAAACGACAGAGGCCCAAACGATCGTTCCACACCGAGGTGCGTTTAAATGTATCCGACTCCAGTTCAGAGTAAGCGTAGCCCCGGGAATCTTTCAAAGTTTGATGGAAAGACTATTACAAGGGATAAAAGGCAT
>BHEV01059633.1:0-11023 GCA_004319985.1 Emydocephalus ijimae
CTTCCAACCTTACGCGGGAGAAAACCCGAATAACCAAAGATCCATATATATATATATATATATATATATATATATATATATCTCATATATATATATCTCATATATATATATATCTCATATATATAAACAGAACACGCCTCCAGCCAATCAGAACACAGCCAACCCCCCACCCAATCAGAACACAGCCAAGCCCCCACCCAATCANCAGAGCTGAAGACCAAGCCGTCTCTCTATAAATACTGGTGGGGAGGTTTGTTGTGTTGTCATTTCTTGATTGGTTGATGGAATATTTATAGAGAGGTGGCAGCTCTGATCATGCTTTGCTCGCACAAGCATGAAGCCGAAAGCACCAGCCTGAAGATGGCGAGTGGGACCTTGTCAAAATGTTGCCAAGATACTCTCAATCTTACGTGGGAAAAGACCCGAACACGCCAAGACCTGTATACCCATGAAAATCTACGAATAGATAGATAGATTGTGTGTGTGTGTGTGTGTGTGTGTGTATGTGTGTGTGTGTGTGTATGTATATAAACATATATATAAAACATATAAAAAGTGCTTCTATGGGGTCATCAGCTGCTATTATGCACAACTAAATATACTCTCGGACACAAGTGTCAAACCCGATCATGTCTCGAGCCAGATCATGACATGTCATGACATTTTTTGCCTTTGCAGAGTCTGGGTGGGCGTGGCCTGCTCATGACGTATCCAGTCTGTGGGCCGCCAGTTTGACAGGCCTGGTCCAGGATAGCAGCAAAGCCTACAACACGATGCTACTTTTTCTTTCTGTTTCATAATTGCTGTTCTGGGCTTTTTTTGTGAGGCTTTTTTTCTTCCATTTTAAGGATATATTCATTTGTAACTGAGAATTTTTCAGCCTGGGATATCATTTATACTAACCAGGCAAGTTAAAAATTGGCCTTGGTTTAAGAGACCATGGAGATCACTGCAAACAAGAATAAATGCATTGGAAGTACAGATGGGCTATCCAATCTAAAATCGCTCTTCTAATAGCAAGCTAATGTAATCCATTGCAAATAATTTTTGAAGCAAGAAACAAAAGTAGGCAGCATTATATCTAGGAGAATTCCAAGATGGAGAATCCCTCCTTTTCATTTCTGAAATCTACCTGCATGCTGAGATCTACCTGCATGCTGTATCCTTAGGTACAGATATACGTCAGTTTTGGAAAAATTAATCCATATGTTTCATAATTTAAAATATCTAAACTGAACCAATTAAATTGGTATGTTGGGAGCACCCTTAAAATTAGGGGTTGAATACTTATTACTCCTTTTCCAACTGTCTCCTTTTCTTCCTATCTTAGTGGAATCCATATTGGAGAAGCTGGAAGACCATAACATCCATTATCACTTATCATGATCTCTTCTTTCACAGGTACCACCTTTAGTAAAGTCAGATATCAATACTCCCACATATTATAC
Organism: Emydocephalus ijimae; assembly: GCA_004319985.1. Classification (NCBI taxonomy): domain Eukaryota; kingdom Metazoa; phylum Chordata; class Lepidosauria; order Squamata; family Elapidae; genus Emydocephalus; species Emydocephalus ijimae. The sequence continues at coordinate 1,449 of BHEV01059633.1, forward strand.
ACTCAGATAAGTGTGCATCTTAAGTGGAATAAACTTTAGAGAATCTGCTATTGTCTCCTTTCTGAACAGCCTTCCAATTCTCTCATCTCAACTAGTGGGGAGAGAACGAGAACCAGTTCAGAACCAATTCCCCCAGGGAACAAACAAGGAAGATTTGTTTCCATTCTGTTCATGGGCTCATATTTGCAATGGTGGAATGACTAACTGGTTCAAAAATAATTTTGTCTACAGAAAAAAAATGTCGCATTTTGATAAGTCACTTCATAGAGTTCTAGATGACTATGTTGGAATAATTCCATATTGTATTATTATACTTTCACTTGCTACTTCCAATCCATTGGCTTGTAAAGGGGTGCCAGAACGTGTTGCGACATCAAAAATGGATGAATACTGTGATATTTTACTTGTCTACTTCAGTGAACAAAAACAGTGGCAATTTTGCTGTGTTTCTTCCTGAGAATAAAGATGAAATGTTGTTTACAAATCCATCACTCTTTTTTTTTCTTTATCTGGTTGAGGTGATACCCCATCACATTGTTATTATCTTTAACAGTGACATGGAAAATAGCTTTAAAATAACAGCTGGGATTCACTGTAGACTACCAGATGTAACTTAAAGCTCAGGATTTTGACTGTAAACAAGATGTATGTTTCTAACACCATGTTGGATACTAGCTTCTCATCATTTGAAAGATTATCTATTGTAAAAGTTAGGCTACTGAAATGTAACAAGATAACTAGCTAAAGGGTATCAGAGACAAAGAGATTCTTTATGATTGGTAAAAATATTCTTTGAAAATATCAAGATGAAACCATTCAGATGTTTTTGAATTATTTATTTTCTTTACTAAAGCATACCCAGAAAGGAGCAAAACATTGTTGTGTTCTTGTATTAGATCTTTAAATTGGTGGTACTCTCCATATGATAGAATTTTATTTTTTCGTGAAATTCTTATTTGTCAGCCAGAAACAGTAGTAAAAGAAATATTTCCAATGTAAATAATGCACAGCTATCATTGAAAATTAAATATTTTATAATAAATGCAACAATAATTAATATTCCTAATATTCCTATTATATGCATAAAGTACATGGAGCTTTCCCCAGATTGAGACTTTCAGAATTTCAAGCTAGCATGCTTATTGACCAGGGTGGTGATATATTAGTCAGTTATAGGCCTAATATATCTGAGCAGCATTGGTTAGAAAAGATGCAACATTAATTCAAGTGATCTCAATTCCTAGCCTGGAGATTTTGAATAATTTTGGATTCAGATATCAAGAGCCTTAAGGGACGAGGGATCTATCTCTTATTAGAAGGATCTTCTAATAGAGCTGGAAAGGTCTATTTAGAGCACTGTGTCCAAACCCCTGCTTAGTGCAGCAATTCAAATTAAAACATCTAAGACAAATGGTTTCTCAGCAAACAGAGAATTAAGTCAACTGCTCACTGTGTTTCAAAGTTGTGCTGTAATTACTATGGAAATTCTCCGTCATGGTTGTCCCAAAGATGCTTTTTCAAAAGGAAACTGGACTTTGTTTTTCCTTGAATATATTTTGCTTCTCACCCAAGAAGTTTCTTTAGTTCATATAATGTACTGTAATGAGTTTCTTTGTTGACTAAGCATCCATAGCACCGGAAGTAACATCTACATTCATGGAAGTGGATGTTTTCTCTCATCTTACCTGAGACGCTTCAGCTGCAACTTGGGAATGGATGGGAGATGGACATCCAACTAGCTATGAAAGAAGTACATTCTCATTCTCATTGGAATAGAAATATCAATGCCTAGTTTGGTTGATTACCACTCTCAATGATTTACACAAAACCTTCAAAGAGTACCAACCATTTGAAAGAGTCACATCACCAAGAATAACAATATCTAAAACTCAGAAGCAGATATGAGTCATCATTATTTTTTCTACAGCCAAGACAATTCTTTTACATTTCCCATTATCTGAATCATTCAAGATCACCAGACATTAAGGCCACTTATGTATGCAGCCTTAGCTACATTTTTAAAGACTTCGACTGTACCCCTATGCCTTTGAAAATTTGATGGAAAAGCTTTTGTATGTGTGTGGTATGTGTTGAGGCTTCATCCATATCTCACAAAGTTGTGTGATTCTACAAAGTGTTTAACAGAGCCTAAAGCAGTTCTCCATTTCTGCTCAGAGAGGAACCCAACTGTTCTTCAGATTATGTGTTCCTAAATTTTGTAACAAGTTCTCAGTTCAAACGAATATGACTGGGTGCATATTCAAGATAAACTACATTTGGAATTTCATCAGAATAAAACTTACTTAAAGATACATTATTGGAGAGAGAAGGAATATATTTTATGAAGAAAATATATTCAAAATATATTTTTAAGGGAGTACAAAAAAAATGCAAAAGTTTTTTGAAATTGAATGTCAAAATGACTTATACTAGCTCTGACTTATAAAACAGATATAAATTTGTCAGGAAGTGCAGCAGTAGTGGGATTCAAAAATTTTTACTACTGGTTCTGTGGACATGGCTTGGTGGACATGGCTTGGTGGGTGTGGCAGGGGAAGGATACTGCAAAATCCCATTCCCTCCCCATTCCACTAACCTGCTTTTCAGCTCCGTTCTCCTGTGCAGAGCAACAAAAGAGAGGCAGAGAATAGATTGGGGTGGGGCCAGTCAGAGGTGGTATTTTCCTGTTCTCCGAACTACTCAAAATTTCTGCTACTGGTTCTCCAGAACTGGTCAGAATCTGCTGAATACCATCTCTGAAGTGCAGTCCATCTTAAATCATATGTAGGTTAATCAGGAAGTTTTCACTGGATGATTCTAAGGTTTTGTCAAATGGTCTTCTAGCAGTCTGCAGTGATGTATTTTACGCATCTGATTTATGCATCATTCTGAATGAGCCATTTTGCCTTTTGAACATTTAACACAAAAGGACAGTAAACACAATCTTTAATTAATTCAAGTTAGAGCTGTTCTATATAGGTTGGAACTATGAGTTCAACAAAATTGAAAATACATCATGTTATTTAAAAGATAGTTGGCTAGAAACCATTATTTAATGTCCATGTTGAATTTAATAAAACACAAATGTCCTGTTTTAAAACAGCTTGTTGTGATTACTGTCTTCTGTATTTGATCTCATAAGGAACAGAAGATTGATTATACTCTGTCAAAATTGTTTTCCAAATAGATTTCAAATTGATGAAATCATCAGAAAGAATTTCCTGTTTGAGAATTATCCTAATGCTAAGTCTTAACAAAAGCAGCCAGATAATTGGAAATAGATAGAAATATTAAAGGAAATAGGAAATTATATTTAATATGAAAGGTATTCTACATGTACATATTTGTATGTACATATATGCAAACTTAAATAGAGTGATGTCTGCAGATTGAATATATGTAAGCATAGATATCTGAAGGGTGATCAAAATTTGCAAGATGGCAGATAAGGCATCCCGACTGAAACCATGCAGGGTGGCAAATATGCAAGATGTCATGGTTTCAGTTGGGATGCCTTATCTGCCATCTTGCAAATTTTGATCACCCCTCAGATATCTGTGCTTACATATATTCAGTCCTTTATGCATCCTGAAATAATCTTTCACAATTTCAAATTATTATCAGGACATCAGCTGTCAGAATTCTGAAATTTGTTTCCAATTGTTTGAGAAAAACTGAAATAGAAAGAGAATTATGCCAATTGCTTTGTTAAAAGAAAAATGAGAAATCTATGGCTCCTCAGAAATTGTGGTACCACTAAAATTCCCATTGTCTGGGATAATTGAATATTCTGGGTGGAATGATGGAATTACAATCCAGCATTCAGGCACAATTTCGAATCCCCATTCTGAGAGGAGAGGACTATAAAATGGCTATACCTGATCTGGAATTTGGTAGTTCAGAGGCAAAACTGTATTTATCCCCCCCCCAAAAAAAAAAAAGTTTGGGGAAGAGTCATAGCCTTTTGCTTTCATTTGCTTCTGAAAGAAAATACCCACGAAATCATATTGATGATAGAACTTTGTTACTGAGAAGTAGTCATCTTGACGTTACTCATCTTTTTTTAAGTGATGATGACAACAACGACGATGATAATGACAATGATGATAACGATAACAATAACAACAACAATAATAATAAAATAATAATAATAACAACAATAATAATAATAATTTTTCTGTATTTCTTCAAGTTCAACTTCACTGAGCACTTTGTTCCGAGTGATGAATCTTGGTTGATCAGCTAATCATAATTCAGTTATCCTTGAGTCTGGATATTTTTGTTTCCATAACTTGTACATCCTTTTTGGGTAGCCTCGTTTTTCTGGTTCTGCTTTGTAGTGGCATTTCATTACAGTGCAGTTCTCTGACATGGTGTATTTCTGCTGCTTCTGAGATTGTTCAGTTTCCAGTAGTCCTTCAGGCCCATGCCCTGGTTGCTCAGCTTTGGGACCCATGGCCTGTAGCCCACTTGTCGACGGAAGTCCAGGTTCCCAGCACCTGACGTGGTCCTTGTTAACCAGGCAACAACCGAGCTGGTATAGGCTTTGTTCAGTTGTGTTTCACCATGATTCATTGCATGGGTAGTTGGGTGCACTCAGTTCTGTTTCTTGGCCTAGACCTCTCCGACATGGTTGGAGCTGCTGGTAGTTTGTACTCCCACCAGCACAGCTCTCAGCTTCGTTGGAACAGTTAAGCCCCCCACCACGCCAAGGTGGACCCCTCTACCTGATGATAGCAGGATTGACGAGAAACAACTTGAAAAAGTCACCAGATATCAGGACTTGAGAATCAAACTGCAGAGACTCTGGCATAAACCAGTGCAGCTGGTTCCAGTGGTACTCGGCACACTGGGTGCTGTGCTTAAAGACCTAGGCAAGCACTTAAAATCAATTGGCGCTGACAAGATCACTATTGGTCAGCTGCAGAAGGCCACCTTACTGGGATCTGCTTGCATAATCTGCTGATACATCACGCAGTCCTAAACACTTGGGAAGTGTTCGACTAGTGATTTGTGATACGAAACCCATCTTGTCTGCTGTGTATACTAGAATTTTTGTGTACTATAACAACAACAGCAACAGCAGCAGCAACAACAACAACCACCACAACAACAACAATAATAATAATAATAATATAGAGTTTTTCATTTAAGGTGATTCCCAAATATTGACTAAAGACTATTTTTACTTCTTCATTTAAAAGAAAAAGGACATTATTTTTAGGATAGTAATATTTACATTTTTTGACAGAGAAGATAGATGGTTTGTGAGGAGTGAACAAACCCATTTATGCCAAAGTGGAAATTTCTTCCCTCAACAGAAATGAAGGCGTCAGACACAACCTGCCCCCCATTTTTTATCCTGTCCCCAGGAAGTTCAACTTCACAGTTTCATCAGGGAGTCCACACTTAACAACCCCTAAGAATTTTAGGAGGTACACTCCAGTTACTCTCTACCTTTTCATGTTCCCTTAACTAACTTGTTCAGATTGAAAAAGCTACTTGGAAAAGTAGCAAAACATTTCAGACCAATAAGAAAGATAGTCTAGTTACCATGACACAACTTCCAGACAATTCTACCTGGATGACTGAGAATCTTTATCAACATATTGATTCAAGAGGATACAGTCTAATACAAAGCTACCTAAGTCATTTTCAGAGGCCACTGCATTCATCTGAGGCGCTCTTCCTATCTCAAAGTTGTATTTCCATAGTATCAAAGGGCCACCAAAATATCCTTTTTTGCTCCACTTCAGCAACTGCATCTATTCTGATCTTTCTTCTTACTGTTCTCTTGTCTTTTCATCTGCTTCCCCACTGATTTGCGGGGATGGGGGTGGAGAGGGCACCAGCAACTAACCCAATTTTTCAAGTGGTTCCAGAAAACCCACTTTTTAAAAAGAGTTAAAACCCACTGTTAATATTGGCCTAATTCAGTGAGGTCAAGAATGAGTAATCCAACGTCTGCATGAGCCATCCATATACACTTTGTAGGTTAAAGCATCCATTTCTCTTTCTGCTCTGTTGATGTCAAGATATCTCTGATCAGATCCTTCTAACTCACAGGAAGGGCACAAAGGAACAGTAGTCTCTTTTGAAATCTGTTGCTTAGAATGACATTAGGTCCCCAACCATGCGTTTTCTATAGCTGCTGGAATTACAACGATCCATTTTTCAACATAGAATTTCTGTGTATCTGTTGGTTGTCATGTTGCAAAAACTTGTCAAAGTCATTCCAAGGCTGCCACTCCTGTTAGATCTCTGGTTCTTTTCAGTGCTGGAATCTTGAACAAAAGTCTGGGTTATTAAAATTAAAATTCAACTTATTTTTAGAAAGCAGCTAAAATATTTTTAGTCAGTTGCTTCTAGAAATACTTCACCCATGTACAATTTTTATTGTTCATTGCAATGTCGTGTCTGACCCATTGGGACCCCATGGACAATGTTCCTCTAGGCCTTCCTGTCCTCTACCATCTTCTGGAGTCCATTTAAGCTCACGCCGACTGCTTCAGTGACTTCATCCAGCCACCTCATTCTCTGTCGCCCCCTTCTTCTATTGCCCTCCATTTTTCCCAGCATTAGGCTCTTCTCCAGTGAGTACTTCATTTTCATTAGGTGGCTAAAGTATTTGAGTTTCATCTTCAGGATCTGGCTATAATTTATATGCAATAAATATTATATTCCACAATCTGTAGTTGTTTTTATTTTATTTTTCATTTGATTTGATTTATCAATCGTTTACAAGATAATAGGTATAAGTATATACATAGTTATGAATACATGAAATGGTTACATATAAGAAAAATAAAAGAAACAATAGTACAGGGATGGTAGGCATGTTGATACGCTTATACATGCCCCCTACAGACCTCTTCGGAAAGGGGTGAGGTCAATGGTAGACAGTCTAAGGTTAAAGTTTTTGGGGTTTGGGGAAGAAACCACAGAGTCAGGTGGAGTATTCCAGACATTGACCACTCTGTTGCTGAAGTTGTGTCTATGTTCACACATGAACATTTGTGTGTGTGTATCTGTGTATCAATATCTATATACAGTATATATTGTTATATTATGAAAGATTTAAGAGTTTGGTCTAGTGGTTAAGGCACAGGCTAGAAAGCAAGAGATTGTACATTCTAGTCCTGCCTTAACCATGAAAACCAACTGGGTGATTTTGAGCCAGTCACTTTCTCTCAACCCTCCTCACAGGATTGTTGTTGAGGTGAAAATAAGAGGAAGAAGGTGTGTTAAAAGGAATGACCCCTAGAGAAAGGTTATGAAGAGCAGGGCTCTCTAATCTTGGTAATTTTAAGACCTGTAGACTTCAACTCCCAGAATTCCTCAGCCAGGAAACCAGTCTCAAAGTTGACAAGGTTGGGGACCTCTGATTTGGATATCCTGGGATTGTTCTTCATGAAAGGTTGCATAAAAATGTTATAAGCATGTAAGCGTAACATTAATATGAAAACTCCAGATTTCCTACCACTAACCCGATTAAGTATTGAGCATGGGTTAGAATAAATGGAGACAAGCCTCTGAACGGTGAACTTCAGCTCTTTATTTGCATAGTGACTTCTCAATTTAACAACAGTGAAGTCTGCCTTATATAGGCAACCTTTGTAAGATTTAACCAATAACGAGCTAGCAACACTAGCTCTTGCAACCAATAAGAACTCTCTGTTAAGGGCCAATCGGATTCCTCAGAACTGGCCAATCCGGTCTGGCCGCCTAACAGCCAATCAGAAGTGCAGGGCCAGAACCCTGCACTTTACCTCAAGCTCATACTTTATTAACCATATTGCATACACAACACCCCTTCCCCCTGGCTTCTTAATTCAGGTGCAGTTATTGTCCCTTAAATAGGACGGTTGTCTTTTAAGTCTCTTTGATTTTCATTGGATTGGTTGATTGCAATCCTATTGAGGTAGATCATTGTTTGGCAGTGGTTCTGCCTCTTGTTCAGAGTTTACTTCTTTGTCATTGCCCACATTTTCCGCAATTCCCTGAGGTACAAACGTTTCTCCTTCCTGCTCCATTTCCTGAGTATCACTTAATTCGCCGTTCCCTTTGAACGGGTTCCCTCGAACTTCATCTTCTTCCATACCTCCCCCCCCCCTCGGTTTGGTCATAGGGGAGCTGTTGACTGGCCGTTGCAAGTCATGACCGCAATTGGTCGATATGCTGTTTCCACTATTTATTGTCAAGGCATTGCACCATGTAGGATTTGGGGCCAGTTACATGTACTACTGTCGCTTCTATCCATAACGGGTCGCCCGATAAGTTTCGTGCATAAACGGGGTCTCCTACCTGGAAGGTGCGACAGCGGCCGCTGGATCCTATTGGTTTTTCCGGTTCGTAAGCAGGGTGCAACCGGTCGAGGTGGGAGCGGAGTCTTCGTCCCATCAGGCGGGAGTTCTGCCGGTGACGCTATGTGGAGTGATGTGTTGCAAGAAGAGAATTTGATTGACCTTGTTGTCAATATTGTCATAGTCTACCTTTTGCAAGGTCTTTTTTACAAATTGGACCATGCGTTCTGCTCGGTCATTGGTCACAGGGTGCGCAGGCGAGGTGAACGCATGGCGGATGCCACGGTCAGCGAGGTACTGCTCGAACATTTGTGCAGTAAACTGTGGCCCGTTATCGGACACCAGGACGTCTGGCAATCCGTAGGTTGCAAAGAATCTGTTTAGAATCTTGATAACCGCCTCGGAGGTCGTAGTCGTCATACGATGAATTTCAAGCCAATTGGAGTAGGCGTCGACTATAAGTAGGAAGGTATGGCCCTTGGTTGGCCCCGCGAAATCTAGGTGGATTCTGGACCAGGGTCCACGTGACGTCTCCCATTCAGTAGGCATGGCTTTTGGTGGGGCGTTGCTGATTTGTTGGCAATTGGGACATGCTTTAACCCACTGCTCGATTTGCCGGTCCATGCCCGGCCACCATGTGTAGCTTCGTGCAAGCGCCTTCATTCGCACGATGCCGGGGTGGCTCTTGTGCAAAATTCGCAGCAGTGTCTTCCTGAGTCGTTCTGGGACAACGACTCTATCACCCCAGATGATACAGCCCCTTTGGGAGAAAAGTTCAGTCTGTCGAGATTTGAATGGTGCGAAGTCATCTGATACNTGGGTGGTCATGGGCGGCGAGTTGAGTGCTTCGATTTGCAACGTGGTTGCCGTTGGTGCCAGATCATCGAGAGTGTCTGGAAGCGGTGCCCGACTCAATGTGTCGGCGTGGGGAATGGCTTTCCCTGGGCGATATTGCAGCCGATAATTATAAGCAGCTAGGAATTCTGNGTTGGCCTGTCCCCGGCTATTATCCCTTGCAACGGTTTGTGGTCAGTTACAATAGTAAAGATCCTCCCATACATGTATTCATGAAATTTTTTCACAGCTGAGACGATTGCGAGGGCTTCTTTATCAATTTGTTCACAGTTTCGCTCTGCTTTTGAAAGAGTCTTTGAAAAATATGCAATAGGTGCTTTGTTCCCATTAGGCAGCACGTGGCTCAAAATGGCACCCACGCCGAAAGGCGATGCATTGCAGGTTATAACTAACGGCAAAGTCTCGTTATACTGCATG
>BHEV01059635.1:0-11164 GCA_004319985.1 Emydocephalus ijimae
TCCCAGAATTCCTGAGCTAACATGACTGGAGGAGGAATTCTGGGAGTTGAAATCCACAAGTCTTAAAACTGTAAAGTTTGAAGACCCCTGCCATATAATATCAACCTTGTGAACTCTATATGTGTGTGTGTATTGGTGTGTGTGTGTGTGAGAGAGAGAGAGATCTCATCTCATATCTTATCTTAAGTTAAAGTGTTAACAATTTCCCCCAGCTTGTATCATCTGCAAATTTGATGAGTTTCCCTTCTATTCCCTCATCTACATCATTTACGAAGATGTTGAGGAGTAGTAGGCCTAAGCAGAGCCTTGAGCACTGCATGCTTCCCTCCATGTAGATGCTGTTCGATTGAGGACTGAGTGTGGTTGCCATTTGGGAATCCATCTGGTGGCGGTACTGCTTGTCCCACAATATTCTATTTTACCAAGATGTAGGCTGAGGTCTACTGCCTTGTTGAAGTCCAAATATACCATGTCCACAGCATTATCTTGAATCTCTAATTTAGTCACTTTGTCAAAGGCAATAAGGTTTGTCTGGCATCATATATTTTTGAAAAACCCATGCTGGCTTCTAGTCATTGTCTCATTCATAGGTGCTCACAAATGTACTGCTTGATTATCTTTTCCAGGATCTTCCCAGGTATTGATATCAGGCTGATTTGTCTGCAGATTCATGAATCCACTTTTTCATCCTTCTTGGAAATTGGAACCACATCAACTCTTTTCCAGTACTCTGGTAATTCTCCGTGCTACAGGAGCTTTGAAAGCTTAGGTTCAGTGGTTCTGAGATCAGGTCTATTAGCTCCTTTAGACCCCTGAGATGTTATCCATCTGGTCCTGGTGATTTGAATTTATCTAGAGTGGTTAGGTATTGTCTTACTATTTTATAGCCTATTTTGACTTTCATTCCTATTCCATCTCCTATGGTGCTGCTTTTGGTAAGCTGGACTATTTTTTTTTCTTTGTGTGTGAAGACAGATGCAAAGAATGAAAGTCAGAGGAAAATGAGAGTCCCTGACAAAAAGCTGTCAGAAACTCTCCATAAAACTTGGATATTGAACAATAGTAATGGCACTTAGACTTGTATACCACTTTATAGTGCTTTACAGCCCTTTCTAAGTGTTTTACAGCATATTGCCCCCAACAATCTGGGTCCTCATTTTATCCACCTCGGAAGGATGGAAGGCCGAGTCAACCTTGAGCCTGGTGGGATTCAATCTGCCAAATTGCAGGCAGCTGGCTACAGCAGAAGTAGTTTGCAGTATTGCACTCTAACCACTGTGCCACAGAGGCTTTAATATCAAGCATAACAACAAAAGATCTCATGGGAAGAGTCTTTTTGAATAATAATGTATTATCACATTTAATTGCATTGTGTGTAAAAGAATTGCCAAATATTTATCGGAAGCTAACATTCTTCCAGGTAAGTTGTCAGAGAAATATTAAAACCAGCTGCCATGATGCTGTAATTCCGTAATGGTGTAATGATGATGCAATGGTAGGAATGAGTCAGCAGGGTTATTTGACTGTTACCACTTTAAGAGTCTGTATTATAAGAGGTTGGGGGTATGTCTCTCTCTGTGTATTCTTCCCTGCTGTAGCTGCTGATTGATTCTTTGACCTTTGCCTAGTATGTGTATGTATATTCTTTTGTAGAGATAAACCACTATTTATTATTACAAACCTCTGTTTGATGTTATTGCTCCTGGGTTGTCTCACATAATTACACTGTGCACACTCTGACATACATGTTACATTATTTACTGCTAAAAGAAATAACAAAACCAGAACTATGAACAGATGAATTCTGTTCTTCCTTCAGAAAAGAAGACAGGGTTCTCCTTTCTATGTGAAAAACAAACAACTGGAGATGAAAAGCCCATAGGAAGGACCACATGTGAAATACTTCTGTTTTACATTTGTTCATCTCTTGTCTTCTACACGAAGACAAGAAATGGTTGAAGCAATCAAAATAGCAGTGGCACTTGCACTGAATCATGGGGCTTGGTAGATCTGGCTGAACCACCGAAGTAAAATTCTAAGCCTGAAATATGTGAATGCACACGTGAGTAAATTGTGCAGAAAGTATGTGCAAGGAGTGCAATGAAAAAAAATCTCTTTTATAAGAAACATATGCACAATTTGAAGTGTCAATCTCATGACTCACCATTTCAGATTTTCTAAACCTGTGAGACAGAGAAAGCATTACTGAGGTATGATGGAAAAGAAGTTTCCAAAATGAACATTATGTTTTATGTTTGCAGAACAAGCTGCTAGGCATGGAATATACGTACAACTATTGTTCAAGAAGGCACTTTCTCATTTAAACTTTGTTTATGACCTGTTCCACTTGAGCCTTTGTTCCTTTTCTTTTTGGTACCCCAGTTTTATAAAAGCACACAAGTAAATCAGTGCAACAGTTCATTCTCTTTCAAACAGAATCAATTATCCTGAGCAATAAATTATTCTTTTATTTAACATAATTTATTCTGATTTAGTGTCTCTGGCACACTATATGGATTGTCTTGTTTTGGGAAAAGCGCACACAAACTTTGACAATGAAAATAATTACCTTGTTCAACAGAAGATTGTCTGCAAAGTCCCTTCTTTATAAAATCACAGAACATAAAGGGAAGAAGAGACTTTGAGATGAGAAAAAGCAATACAAAAATAGTAAAAAAAAACTGATAAAGAACTTCTCAAACTAATACTTTTAAGCTTTTTGGAGCTCTATAAAGCAGAAGATATACTACCTTGTCAAAAAAGAGAGAATACTTTTAACTGTATTTATGAGATGTGTGAAAAATAAACATAATGGAAACTCACGCTCTTACCATTTACTTTTGATAAAACAGAAATACCAGGTGCTATTCCAATGGGAGAAGAATCCCATCTATTCTCCAGCCCTATTTTAATTTAATGCAATTTTTCATGCAGCCAGATGGTTTTGTTTACAGACTATGTTAAAGCTTCCTTTCCAGCTGTAATCAACAATAAAATCTATGCTCCAAAGGGACTGATAATCATTCATAATTCTTATGAGCTTGATAACAGAGGAAATTAACAGTTTTGAATTCATGGCTCATTGCAGTAATGTGGAGGTGTGTTCTCATAGTATCTTTTCCTCCTCCTCCACTTAGTTTCTGCTCCTCCTCTTTCTATTCTCTGAGAAGGGCCAACTCAACTACAGGAATTTTTGTTTCGAGCAGTAAGATGTCTCTAGCTGAACTTGTGTTTTTAAGTCCTAGAAAAAAAGGGCAAAAATTGGCAAGTCAAAATGGGTAGCATCGTCAACTAATTTTATTGGTTCATTGATGAACTGGTAATTATAAGCACAGTTATTTATTCAGACAAGGCATTTTCTTCCCCTTGAATATTTAACCATAATTACCTTACTATTTTCCAAGGGTCACATTTAATCAGTCTCAGGGACATCTAACTAGTTCTCATCATTATCCTTTTCCTTTCCGTTATACAGTGAGCAACATTGAGCCGTGATGGTGCAGTGGTTAGATGCAGTATTGCAGGCTAACTTTGCCCAGTGCCAGGAGTTTCGATCCTGACCAGATCAAGGTTGACTCAGCCTTCCATCCTTCCAAGGTCGGTAAAATGAGGACCCAGATTATTGAAGGTAATATGGGTGAATAGGTGGCAATATAAATCAATCAATCAAACAAACAAACAAATAAATAAATATGCTGGTATGATAAACTACTCAGAAAGTGTTGTAAAGCCCTGTGGAATGGAATATAAGCCTAACTGTTATTGCGATTTGTGTTTTATTTTTCCTCCAAACTTTTACATTGGAGCATCTTCTATGCTTACTCTGCACTCTTGCATCCCCAAAACAGATCTCCAGGTGTTTTCTAAATTGAGCAATGGTTCCTATAGCCTTGTTAATTTTTCATCACTTTTTGTTAACTGTGGCATTAACATCTCCCAATTTTAAACCCTTTGTCAAAGTTTTGACCACCACTAACTATGGCTGCCTTTCTCTCCATCTTTTTCTCCCTCATCAAAGGATCCCCTTTCTTGTTTCTCTTTTGCCTGAGCTTCCCTCTCATATTCCCTTCCTTACTCTTGGAAAGTACTTTCTTATTTTATTTTTTTTCCACAGAAACCAAACCACCTCTTGTTTACCCATTTCTTCTCACGTTTGAAACCAATGCTCTTCATCATCTTCATAAATGATCTCGATCAAGGGAATCAAACTCGTTGTTTTGCAACATTTTTCCCATTCGCGGAGCTGGAGTGGGCGTGGCCTGGGCATGACCCATCCAGCTTGCGGGCTGCCAGTTTGACCCTCTCCAATCTAGAGGAGTGGAATAGAAGGAGAGCTCATCAAATTGACAGGCAATGCCAAGTTGAGGGCAATTGCTAATAGACTCAAAATTCAGAAGAATCACGACAAACTTGAACATTGGATGCTATCCAAAAGACGCATTTGATGATGAGAAAAGTAAAATCCTGCACTTAGATAAGAAAAACCAGATATACAGGTATAGATTAGGCGGTACCTGGTTCAACAGCAGTAAATCCCTGAGGATCTAGGTGTCCTAGTGGACGACCACTTAAATATGAATCAACATTGTGCTGCAGCTGCCAAAAAAACAAAAAGCCAGTGCAGTCCTAGGCTCCATCAATAGAGGGATTGTACCAAGATCAGAAGAAATGATACTACCACTATATATTGCACTAATGAATACTGTATTCACTATGAGACAAAAAAATATATACTGAGACCCAGCAGGGGTGGGATTCAAAGTTTCTAACAACCGGTTCTGAGGGCATGGCTTAGTTGGTGGGCATGGCTTGGTGGTCATGTGACTGGGACGTGGCTTAGTGGTCATGTTATCAGCTGGGCGTGGCCAACTCAATGTCACTCACATCAAGGCAGGCATCTCCTCGCCTGGCCTCTCAGGACTGTGGCGATGCTGCAACAGTCGTAAGTGTGAAAAATGGTCCTAAGTCACTTTTTTCAGTGCCATTGTAATTTTGAATGGTCACTCCACACAAGCAAAGTACCAGCAAAGGAGAGGGAAAAAACTCCAGAGACATTCCAGAGACAGGAAGTTTAGTCCTGCCAAGAATGTAATAAGGGTTAACGGAGAGGCAGTTTCTGTAAGCAACCCCAGAATGTTTCCTTCCTGCCTTCCTGACAGGATTAGGACAGTAATTTCTTCTAACAACCAGTTCTCCAAACTGCTTAGAATGTTAACAAGCGGTTCTAGCGAATAGGTGCAAACTGGTAGAATCCCACTCCTGGTCAGGGGTGCTATGATAGCTGTCTTCCAGTATTGAGGGGCTGTTATAGAGGGGATCAACTTATTCTCCAAAGCAACTGAGGGGCAGGACAAGAAGCTCTTTGAAGAGAGCTTCAACCTTTCCAGATACTATCGCTAAGGAGAATTTTCCTGACAGTGAAAACAATTAATCATTGGAATACCTTGCTTCCCAATGTTGGAAGTGCTCCATTGTTGAATGGGTTCAAGAAATCCATTTGTCCAGGATAGAATTAGGTGTCCCCTGGGCAGGCAGTCGGCCTAGAAGACTTCCAAAATGGATAAAAGAAATGAAGCTAAAACAACTATACTTCGTCATTCACTGTATCGCTCCATGCCTTTGTGTCCTTGCAAAGCATACAGAAAAAATCACATTTTCTCTCCTCTGTAATATTTTAGGCGACACAACAGAACAGCAGAGATTTTGCAGTGCAGCTTCCAGAAGCAAGCAGCAAAGCTCCCTCGTGGCTTTGACACTGTCTTGTTGGTGTTCTAACCCAGATATAACAGAATCACAAAAAAAATCACACTCCTTGTCCCCCCCAAAACCCTCCTTTTTTATCTGGTTACTGTGAATTCCTGGCATTCATATCCAGAAAAGTTCTGGCAATAAGCCTTCCAAGGTTTAATTACAAAACGGACCTTATTAGTCCTTGGATAGTTGCCAGGCTGAGAGCTTTCAGTTGCAACTCTGTAAAATGAAATGCTTGGCACAGAGCCTCTGTGAGGCACGAACTCAGATAAGCAAATTTTCACAATAATTGTCTTCTGCAAATACCTTTCTTCCTCTTTTGCTCCTATTTATTCCCTATGGGAGGGGCCATTCAGCATCCACTTGTGCTTTTCTTTCCAAGTTGCCCCCTGTTCCTTAATTGTTCCCTTTTCCTGACAGCTCTGTGCATGCGCGCATCTGGAACAGGCTCCAGCTGTTCTGACTCCGAAGGCATCTGATAAATGTCGGACAGCCCTGGCCCCATCTCTGCCTCCAATGCAGAGCACCCATCAGAGCCTTCCCCAGACTCCAGGACTGGCCCAAGTTCCTTCCCCAACCTCCTCACTGTCCAAGTCTGCTACCAGCTCTGCTGGCAGCTGGTGGGCCACAACAGTTCGCTCCTCAAAAACCACTTCCAACCTAACTCACATTCAGCAATGAGCCAAAACCAGATTCCCCTCCAGCATCTCAGCAACTCCATTTGTCTTCCCAAACACTTTCTATTCTTCCTTGAAAGCTCCTAGTTCACGTTTTTCTAGACAATCTTTTCTCCTGCTGCACAGATTTGACCCAATAAAGGAGAATATTTCTAGCTCAGGGTTGACATGAGGATTCCTTGGTGATCTCTGAGCTTGCTTGTTTTCTTGCAGACGTTTCATTACTGTTGTGGTTCTCTGGCAGCTGGTGCAGATGGCAGAAGTATCAGACAGTGAGGACAAAAGGGAACCAGTCAGGGAATCTGGAGAGGACTTGGACAAGGATCCTGCATCTGATGCAGGAATGGGTCCAGGACCATCTGGGAGTGGGGTGCTGCCTTCGTAGTCTGGCAGCAGTGAAGCAGAGGACCCAGAGGAGCCTGTTCCCAGTGCACGTGTGTACAGAGCCGCTAGAAGGCAAGAGAAGGTGAAGCAGAAGGGGTGACTCGGGAGTAAGGCTGGGAGGTGATTGCCCCTCCCATAAGGGATAAAAGTCAGACCTCAATGACGAAAGCTTTGCAGGAAGCAAAGCAGTTCAATAGATTCTGAGTCCTTCTTGAACCTCTGTGTATTCTGGTCGTTTTTTTCCTGGTACTGTTATAATTAATTTGGATACTTCTGTTTTTGGCAGCATTCCACAGCACTGACAGGCGTATGCTTATCTTGGGGAACTGTTTAAGTTTGGGTTTGGCTGTGAATGAAAACAATTCCCAGCATTGCATTAAAATAGGTTTTGCTTTTAAAACAAGTTTGTGTTTAATTACGTTTGATGAAGCCTGAGTCAGAACGATTATCCAAACTAGGTAACATCAGCAGAGCTAGTCACCAGCACCACTAGCACTCATGATGTTACCTCGTTTGGGTAATGAAATATCTGTGAGAAAACAAGCACGCTCAGAGAGCACCAAAGATTTGACACAAAATGCTAGCAGTGGTCAATATCTGAATTTGTACTTTGTCCTTAAACCAAGATGTGTGAGAAGCCAGGATATTTTTAAATATTTCAAAACCCCTGCAAGACCGAAATGTACAGAGTGAAAAGGAGATGTATCTGAGAAAAACAGACAAAGTGACTCAGTAAATGTATAGAGTCAGGACACTCAGAGTTCCATGGATTTTCTTAATGTATTAAATCCATTATTTAGGCTTTGAAATTGTGCTAACCCTACAAAGCAATTGTTCAAGTTATATGTCCACTCACACATCATCACAAAATCTCCAGAACCGTAAAGCCCACAAACTTGAAATGTGGCACGTATGTTCCTCTTGGCTTCTAGGTGCTCACTGAGAAAGGATTTTTAGAAATGACCACCAGAGCATTAGTATTTCATATATTATTATTAACACGCTCTGATGCTAAGGTGTGATGACCCAGAGTGTACCACAAATGTAACAAAATCCAAAACGTAAATAAATGTCCTTTAATGCCTCCAACTTGGCCCTATTGTTCAATAATTCTCAGTTGGAGATAAAATGTACTCAAAAATAGTCTTCAAAAGAAAGCAATACAGTCCGAATTTAATGAGCAGATAGAGGTGAAAATAAAAACCAAACAAACTACAATGATGAAATTTCCACAATGGAACAGAAGAAATATTTACCCAATTCAAGGAGATAACAAGGCACAGTTTGTTGGAAGGACGCCAACCAAGATAACCTCAAACCAAAATAAAGCACGCTTTGTCTCCAGCGTTTGCCAGAACACAGGTCCAAACTCTTATGCAGTTCTCAAACCTGCAGCCCATGAAGAGGATCAAGGCCCTCTCCTCCCGAGTAGACCAGACTCTCCCTGATCCTCTCCTCCCTGCGTGCCTTAAGCTGGATAGAGGATGGGCCTGGGTCCTCCTCTGACTGCTCAGCCGGCCTCTGCCCTTCCCCAGCCTCCTCCACAACCTCCGGAGCCACACTTCCACTCCCTGTCGGCTGTTTCTCCTCTCGCTCAGAGTCAGTCTCCACCAGGGGCATGACAAAAGGAGTTTTGTCCCCCTCCCCATCTGAAAACAAATCTGTTCCAAATGCAAAGCACAAGCAGAGGAGAAGAGTTTCAGTTTCAGTTTTAGTTTCACAGCAGCAATCAGCTTTAGTACAGAATAGTTGAGCTAAGCCACGCCCAGGCTCCTTGCTGTCTCCTTCTTGCTCACACAGCAAATACTGTTTCAGTTTCCCTGTTTCACTTTCCAAACAGCCCTCAACTCTCTCACACACTGACAGGACGCTATCAGGGTGAATATATTTAACAATTGCTTTGTAGGGTTAACCCAGTTTCAAAGCCTGAATAAAACAAGGGATTTAAGACACTATGAAAATCAATGGAATTCACAGTCTCCTGACAAATTCTTCATTGACCCCCGAAGGAAACAGAGCAAGTCTTATTCGCAAACAAAACGTACAATGGACTGTGTGTGTGAGTTTGTGTTTGATGGCAGATATAGAAGAAGCAAGTGCTGACAACACAATATTTTCACCACAGTGGCACTTTTCATTTTCCTCAAAATATCAGAGCAGCTGTGGCTCCAACAACAGCATTCCCCACTTTCTTTTCACTTAGCAGAGGAAATGAGCCCGCACTGGGAAAGCATAAAGTCATTAGAAAGCACTTTGCACCAAATGTACTGTAGTCTGAAAGACGGGGTATTTTCAGCTGCCATTTCTGCAAGACTACACAATGTAGGTGTTAAGTTCTGCACATGGGCGCAAGGAACGGAGACGAGGCAGTGAACAGTAAACTTCAACTCTTTATTAATCATTCTGAAGAGAGCAAAACCCTAGGACAGCAGCAGCCCTTTTATAGGGCAGGCTGCTGACCTAGTAACCAATGAGAAACATGGAGTGTTAAACCCTTGAACCAATGAGAGTGGCTCGTTAACAGCCAATCAGATTCCCCTGAACAGACCAATCTGATATCGCTATTATCGGCCAATCAGAAGTGCAAGATTAGAACCCTGCTTTTTCTTAAGGTTTGATAAAACTTTATTTAAGTGTTTTATTAGTTCATAACACCCCTTCCCCCCGGGTTCCATTTGAGGGGTGCGGTGACGTAATCCCTGAGATATGAAGGTTGTTTTGACTGTCTATTAGATTTGCGCTGTCCCACCGGTTCCTGTCTGTAATCCGGTTTCGGCGGGACGTTTTTGGGCATATCTGCTACCGGTGGTTCTGCATCCTCATTGGACGACTCAGTGCCGCTAATGCTATCGTTGTTGTCCTCCGAAATTTGCGGGCTTGCTTCCGTTGAGGTATTCCTCTGTGGCGAGGACACTCCCCTCCTTGATTCTTCTTCATTTATCGCGCCCGATTGCTGACTTCCTTCGCTTCTGCTTTCCACCATCTCAAATTCGGTTTCTTCGACATCCCCTCCCCCCTCAGTTTGGGAGTCACCGGAGTCGCGGAAACTGGGTTGTAGCCTAGAGCGAAGCTGATCTATATGGCGTTTCCATATTTTTCTGTCGCAGGTTTTCACACAGTACGACCTGGGTCCGGTGGTTTGAATTACGGTTGCCTCGACCCACAATGGTTCGCTGGAGAGGTTTCTGGCGAAAACTAAGTCGCCTATCTTGAACTCGCGGCATTTTCCGCTAGATCCACAGGGTTTCTCTGGCTCGTAAGACGGGTGAAGCCGGTCGAGGTGGGAACGGAGCTTGTATCCCATCAACAGTTCAGCTGGAGTCTTGTTGGTGATGCTGTGCGGAGTGATGTGTTGGAGTAGGAGTATTCTGTTTATTTTGTCTTCAATGTCCCCATAGTCCATTTTGTGGAGGGTTTTTTTAACAAATTGTACAATGCGCTCGGCTCTGCCACTAGCCGCAGGGTGCACTGGCGAAGTTAGCGCATGGCGAATACCCCGGTCCACTAAGTATTGTTCAAAGGGTAGAGCGGTGAACTGGGGTCAGTTGTCGGAGACCAGAACGTCTGGCAGCCCATGCGTCGCGAATAGCCTGTTCAATTTCCAGATGACGGACTCGGTTGTAGTACTCTTCATTTCGTGGATCTCGAGCCAGTTGGAATAGGCATCCACTGTTAGAAGGAACGTATGTTCTTTAGTAAGTCCCGCAAAGTCAACGTGGATGCGGGACCACGGTCCCCGGGGTGTTTCCCACTCTGTTGGAGTTGCTTTAGGTGGGGCACTGCTGACTTCTTGGCACTTTAAACAAGTCTTTACCCAGGTTTCGATCTGTTTGTCAATGCCCGGCCACCACGCGTAGCTTCATGCGAGCGCCTTCATACGCACGATGCCAGGGTGACCGTCATGCAATATTTTCAATACTGCTCGTTGTAACCGCTCTGGGACGACGACTCTATCTCCCCATAGGATGCAGCCTTTTTGCAAAAAAAGTTCTGTTTGCCGGTTTCTGAAAGGGGTGAAGTCGTCAGGGGTTTGTTCTACTGGCCATCCTCGTTCGACCCAGCTAAGAACTCGCGCTAAGACAGGATCTTGTTTTGTTTCGATCGCAATGTCTCTGGCTGTTAGCGGCGGTGAATGTAGCACTTCAATCTGGAGTGTCATAAGGGTTGGAGCTGGATTGTTGACGGTTTCCGGAAGTGGGGCACGGCTCAGTGCATCAGCGTGGGGAATGCCTTTCCCCGGGTGGTGTTGTAGTTTATAGTTGCACGCAGCCAAAACTCCAACCAGCGAGTCATTCTAGGTGATAATATATAGGGGGTTGGCTTGTCTCCTGCTATAATCCCCAGCAAAGGTT
>BHEV01059638.1:0-24307 GCA_004319985.1 Emydocephalus ijimae
GCTTCAATAGTCGATAACCAAACTGGAATTTTCAAATAACATTGTTTTTTTATCTTCTCCCAATTTAACCACAAAGACACCATTTGTTGTTTGTTTGACAGGAATGCTTCTATCCAGTTATGCAGGTGTCCAGAGATACCATAAGATTTTAGTTCTAGGAGTAGTTTGTCGTGTACCACTGAATCAAAGGCTTCACAGAAGTCTATGTAGATTGCATCTATTGCTTTGCCCTGATTGAGTTGTGTAGTCCATATGTTTTTGCAGTGTAAGAGTATGTAGCAGATATTATCTATCCAAGTGTCTATGAATAGAAGATAATTGTATCAGCTGTGTGAAAAAGTCAAATCTACTTCGAGCTAAGATAGCTGAAATTCATAAGAAGTCACTCACCAACTAATATAAAACCCTAATTTCTTATTCTGATAAAATTTGTTTTCTGCGAGTGCAGCAATGAACAATGAGTAGATTATAAAACTGGATGTTCTGTGTTTTTGAAAGATTTTTGAGAGTTACAATAACCACATCATCATTTTTATTTTTGACCAAAGATCAGTTATTCATTTCACATATTTTTTTAAAGCTGTGAGTAAAAACATTAACCTCACATACTTCAAATAAAGCATCTAAGTCTATTAAATGAGGCAACATTAAATTCGGATAAAAAAACCAGAAGGGTAAGCAGGGCAAATTTTATGCACAGTTTTGTTACTATGATGGAAAGAAATAACATTAGATAAAATTTTAACTTTCACGGTGCTAGTACTATAAACAGAAATATAAAATATTAGATAAAGTAAATAATTTGGATTAGAAAAGATGATATGTCCAGGAAGACACATTGCTTTCTATTATCTCTCAAGAAAACACACATTCATTTTCATTTTCTGAATTGCTTTTGTAAAATGGTGGAAAACTATCACAATTATTATCTTGATTTTAAAGGAAAACTGCATTTCCATGTACATAAAATAGCATTCCTGAGTTATTTTAGACTGATTTATATATGCAATTACTGATAGTAAAATACCATATTTTTAGTACAAAAGAGGTGGATTTTTGTAAAGATAGAACAAACCATTTTGATGATTTTTAAAATAATTTTCTTGTATTTTAATTTCTGAGACACATGTTTCTCCACGTTTAATTGGAGGGGGTTTGTTTATATCATAAAATCTGAAGTGTCTAACTTCTTGTTATGCATTTCTTAACTACACATTCTCTGCATAATTAGCAATTTGCAATAAATTACTATGCCATAAATTAAACTGAGGAGTAATGGTTTTCCTGAGTCAAGGTAATGGTAGGGGTTTAGTTTATTTTAATTCTAAAACATGTGTCCTCTAGTCCTCTAGTCCTACTTAAGAAGGAATGAGATTAAGAAAAATAAAAAGATGAATTCCTCTTTAGACATTCAAGTAAGTGTGATTTCTCCTGTGGACAACGACTCCTCCACTTCTTACTCAGAGGCCTCGAGGGAGAATGAGGTTGTTCCTGACACATCAGGAATTACTGATCCTGAACTCCCAGCAGAACAGGCCTCGGCTGAAGAAAGCATGCGGGCCAGTGAGGATGAGGTGGAGCAGCTGCCTGCCATAGTGAATGCCAGAGTATGCAGGGGAGACAGGCAGTAGTCGTGGGGAAAAGGCTCCATCCATCTTGATTGGGATGCACCAGGAGTTATTTAGCATAGCAGGCAGAGAGGGCCATTGCTGGAAGCAACGTGTGTAGATCGTGGCCAGATGCTTGTGAGATCCTGCAGTGGATTTAGTGTAGTTGCTGAGAGCCTGTGTTTGTGTTTTGGACCCTGTTTGTCCATCTATTTCAGGGGTGGGTAATTCATTTCTGTCGGGGGCCACATGGAAAATCAGATCTGTGTTCGAGGGCCGAACCAATTTTATAAAAGGCCATTATAGATAGATAGATAGATAGATAGATAGATAGATAGATAGATAGATAGACAGATTCTTCCGCTATGAATAAACGACTGTGTGTGTGTATGTGTGTGTGTGTGTGTGTGTGCATGCATGTATATATGTATGAATGTACCTCCTCAGTTTACACAAGTTGGCCACTTATAAGATAATAAATAAATAAACACCCACCCCCCAAAACATAACTCCTCCAGTGCCCACAGATAAACTGTGAACAACCAATTAGTAGCAGGGCTGACCCTCCCTCTTGAACCAACATCTAATTGGGGGGAGCAGACTGGCCTTCAGTCTCTTGTGAGAAACTGCTGGCTAACCCTGAAAACCGCTTGCCAAGATGTTTGTGGGGGGGCTTTCACCTGCCTTTCCCCCTGCCCACCCAGCGCCCATCCCGCTGCCGCTTTTGCGGTTAAACCGTGAGTCCTCCCAGGCACTTGGGAAGCCTGCTCGGCAGAAAACATCTGCGCGCCTTTCCCAGGACCTGCCTGCTCTGCCCAGCCAGGACGTCCACCACCGAGCGTGCCTCAGTCCGGCTGCGAGGTCCCGGCACCGGCGCGCTGAGGGCGCCGCTGTTCTCTCCCATCTTACTGCAGGGGAAGGCCATGGAGGGAGGTGTGAAGCTCCTGCTGGTGCTCGGGTCTATGGGAATATGCATCACAACAGTGGGCATTAGGGGAGGAAGGGAGCAGCGGCAGCGGAGCTGCTGCTGTTGCTGCTGCTGGCTGAGAGGCGAGGGAAAGGTGCGCCCAGGGCGCAGCGAGCCAGATGCCCAAGATTGCATGGTGGGAGAAAACCACCCCAGCCCCCCCCGCGCAGGTCGGGCCCTCGCCGCCACTACCAGTCCTGGCCGCTCCAGCCGCCAGTCATTCCTTGGGGTGCAGCTCTTCCCGTGGTCTCGTTGCGCTTCTCATGCTCCTCGCCACCAGCAGTGCTTGGGGCTCAGGCGCCTCGGTGGAAGGGGATTCCTCGGGACCAAGAGATCTGAGCCGGCTGCTGCAGCTTCGATGCGCCTCTTCCCGCCACTTGGCTTCGCCGTCCCGTGGTGCTGGGTTCTGGAGCGCAGCCCCAAGGTCTGCCGTGGTAGGGAGCCCGGAGCTACTCAGCGGGTGGTTGGCCGAACCCCAGAGCTCTTCTTTGGCACCATCTCCCACACCCCCTTCCAAATCAAACGCAGCTCAGGCAAAATCAAGCGGGGCTCCATCGGTGGCAGCCACAAGGGCAGCGCTCGGGGATCCTTCTCCCGCAGTCACGACGGAGGGGCAGGGAGGCAAGCCGGTAGCATCCCACACTCCTCCCGGCTCAGTGGCTTCTCTCCCCGTGAAGGAACTGCGGCGAGACCTCAACAGGTTTCAGCTCTCTTCGCTCCGCTGGGCTCCTGCCCCCATTTGCTGCTCTGCCTGACAAGCCCGCCAGGTGCCCTGCTCGCTCTCCGCTGCCAACCCTCCACCTCAACTGCCTCCTCTCGACGCGTCTGAAAGCAGCCAAAAAGTGGCCCCAGTTACATACGGACCAATCTTCGGCGGGCCAGATTAAAAAGACCAATGGGCCGGATGTGGCCTGCGGGCCGTAGTTTGCCCACCCCTGATCTATTTGATGGACTAATTGCTTGGAAGTTTAGTCTGGGGCTTGTTCATGGCTGGCTTCATTTGGAAACAACCCTCTGAATTTCTGTCCTGGGCTGTTCCTGTGAATTCTACTTGTAAACCCTAAAACTCTGACATTGGACTGGCTGACAAACCTAATGGGAAGCTGCAAACCTCTGATGGGATTTTGGCTTCTCTTTTGAAACTACCCAGGCAAAGCCTGCATTTCCGAGACTGTTTTGAGTTTGCTGTATTTTCATGTCTTTGTTATCTACTTGGTCTCGAGCCAAAATGCTGTTCTAATCTAGTAGCTGTGAGAAAACTGACACCTGAAACAGAACTGCTCTGGGAAAAGACAAAATAAAGCTCTCTCTAAACCAGCATGGACATGTGAGTGAGTGGGGCAGCACAGTTACTCTAACTGTGATATCCCACCAAAAAGGATTTTTTTCTTTAAAAATAAAAGTTTGACAATCAATGCTGTCTTAAGTGGTGTCTTCACCCTTGAACCTAAGCGCCTATAGAGAAGTCTAAAGATTGACCAAAGCAAGCCCTGGAATAGATATGAAAAAAAGAGAAAATTAAATAAATGAGTTTTCACAGACATTTGCTTTATTTCCTGACCATCAACTTCATTGATAATGCAACTTTCAGAGTGAAGTAATATCAAGAGCTGTGGTGGCACAGTGGTTGGAATGTAATATTGTAGGTTTAACTCTGCCCACTGCCAGGCGTTCTATCCTGACTGGCTCAAGTTTGACTCAGCCTTCCATCCTTCTGAGGTCAGTAAAATGAGAACCCAGATTGTTAGGGAAATACGCTGATGTTATAAACCACTCAGAGAGTGCTATAAAGCATTGTGGTGTGGTATATAAGTCTAAATGCTATTGCTATTGCTAAGGTGCAAAGAATTTAAACTGCAAATAATACAATTAACAATAACTTTTCAAAAGAAACTACCAGGTTGAACACATCATGGGGATTTAAAAAAAAAATTACGCTTTGTGCCTTCCAAATGTTGACCTTTAAGACACATTTATTTTCTGCAAAGGTATGTTGTATTGAACAATATCACAAGGATATAGATCCGTCTCTTTCATAAAAATGATCCCTGCTCTTTTAGCTTTCTGGAGGGCTATGAAGACCTGATTCTTCTCCCAAGCCTTGGATTAGGATGCAGGTTGAACTGTGAGGATGTTTGGTCTCATGCCTGGCACTATTGCTTTTCACCATGTTTTAATGCAATATTGCGAGCTGCCTCGAGTCATTCCATAAGATAGACAGCCAGATAAGTCCTGTAAATAAATAGATAACATAGTTTTTCCCCATCTTATCTGTCAGTCCCTTCCTCCACCTAAATTGTGTAATCTTTATCAGGTCCATTATGTACCGAAAAGATTTGGCATTCAAAATCATAAATAGTGAATGTAGTTACAGATTATAACTTCAGATGCAGTGCAAGTTGGTGCTATCCAACCTTAAAGTTGTGACATGGACGATATTTGAGTCCCATCAACATTTAGGATGACATCATCCACTGTGTTTGGGATGACATTCTTCTTTGATAGCTGAATTAGGCATTGGCATAATGTACCATCTAATTTCCACAGCCTGTTTTGGAATCACAATTGGAAAAACTTGTGCTGTGGTGCCCTTCATAACTCAGTGATATGAACCATTCCAAATTATTCTTCTACTGATTTCTGCAAATGGCGTGAAATGTAGCACACATTGAAATATGTCAAAATCAACACTTTTTCTTGGAAGAGAAACAGACAGCCCTTAGCCTTATAGTAATCACATTCATCTCCTCTATTAGAGACAGCTTAAAAATATCATGCACTTCTTCCCATTACATAGTGACCTCAATAAATCTTCAGGATCCATTTATCTAAGCAGGGTTCTACTGCTACTTGTCCTTGAATAATATCAAAAGAAGAAAAACCAGAAAAAGTAGTCTGGTGGTTAGCCTGGCACACAGTTCAGTCATTTTGAAAGATCGCAGAATAAACAATTCTCTGAGAAATGTTCTGTTAGAACCCCCTTTTTACAACTATTGTAAGTTTGTTGATTCAAGTGCAAGTAATAGACCGAAAGGTTAAATTGAGGAGATGAGTTCTAGTTGGTTCATTTGTTCTTTACTGCAACTTATGAAACATGGAATTGATTGTTTCCAAATCTGATCCAGTTACATGCAATATTCAAATATAAAAACTGGACCTTTAAATATTACCTAACTCAACATACAATGTGTATGCTTGCTCAGATTTTCAGGGAATGCAAATTCTAGAAAATATCTGGGGGTAGATATCTGGAGTAATCCATATGTACACTTTCACACTTCCACTTTTAATGCTGTTATTCAGTTACAACTAGTACTTCAGCAGCTCAAATGAGATTCTGCTGCCTAAACTATTGGTGGAGATAGACTCCTTGGATGAATCACTTTTTCTGATAAGTTTATTTCAATCTGAAATAAAATCATAGCCAATGATTTGTCCTCCTATGTTTCTCCCCTCATATCTTATATTCCTCGTAACAGATAAAGTCTTATGAGTAGTTAACAGAGTTCTTGATCTTGAATATGCCTTTACTAGCTTGATACTCGTGCTTCGCTATGAGACTATGTGGTCGGGCCTAGTTTTTGGGGAGGAAAATAAGGGGAAAAAATCTGCCTCTGTCTACCAGCATCCATCGGTATTCATCTGGCTAGCGTCCTGTCAGTGTGTGAAAGAGGAAACTGAAACTGTTGTGTGAGCAAAAAGGAGACAGCAAGGAGTCTGGGCATGGCTTAGCTCAACTGTTCTGTACTAAAGCTTCTTGGTGCTGTGAAACTAAAACTGAAACTCCTCTGCTCTGCTTGTGTTTTGCATTTGGAACAGATTTCTTTTCAGGTGAGGAGTGGGAGGAGAACTCCTTAGCATCAGAGCGTGTTAATAATAATATGCTCCAATGTTCATTTCGAAAAATATTTTCTTGGTGAGCATCTAGAAGCCAAGAGGAACATATGTGCCAAATTTCAAGTTAATAGGGTTTACAGTTCTGAATATTTTGGGATGATGCATGAGTGATATTTTGCTTTTATATAGATAGATAGATTCTCAGTCATCCAGATGATGGTTGTCGCAAAAATGCTTTTTTCAAAAGGCAACCAGACTTTATTTTTCCTTGAAGAAGTTTTGCTTCTCATCCAAGAAGCTTCTTCAGTTCCAAGAAGGGCTCCAGAGCTTCTTGGATGAGAAGCAAAACATTTTCAAAGAAAAAGAAAATCCAGTTGCCTTACCCTCTGTTTTTAGCTGATACTTTTATAATAGATCCAAGATTCCATCTTATTGTTTCAAGGGTCTCTTTTTAGATTTATTATGACACCTAATTATCTTTACAGGATTACTTCTGCAAGAGATAGAAGAACATTCATATTAGCATAGTTTAATGTCTTCCTTCAAAGTTGATGGAGAAAAGCTATAATAACATTCCTTATGAGGAACATTCTGCAGTTGAATCAGTAACCCATGACATTTCAGGGCCTATTTTATTGCATTTATCAAGAAGAGCTCATAAAACCATTTCTTGCTGTTGCAGAGGCTGGGCCAAAACTGTTACATATTTGCTTTTGCATGTTGACTTCTCAACCTAAGAAATCTCTAGAAATGTAGTGAATTTCTGCCTGATCACAGTCACTATTAGAAGGTCTTGGACCTAACTTATATCCTTATTGACTTTTTGCCGAGGCTTCAAAATATTTGTTTTCCTGTCAATAATTCTTTTTCTTGTATAAGACAGATATTTTTGTGTCTCTGACCATAAATCAGTAAAATAAATGCAACCAGCTGCACAGCAAAAATGGAAAAATATATCTTATTAGCCTAATTAGCAACTTAAAAAAGAAAAGGCCAGAAATTTTAAATGACTATTACAGAACAACATGGGAGATGAGGTTTTAGAATACTTACAAGATAGGAAGAACTGAAATAAGTGAAAGATGGAACATGGCAACCATTTGAACCCAATTATTTTGTGACACCCAACAGCTGCTTGAGTAAGAATAAATGATGGAAAGGGTGGTACGACAGATGCTAACAAGCAAGCTCTTTGCTTAAATAGTCCAACAGGGAAAAATTATAGTAAAATATTTTCAAGATATGAAGGAAAAGAATAGTCAGATGACCTAAGGTTATCACTATGGAGAAGAAAAGAATATGATTCTTGCTGCATGAAGTCAGATTACCTCTGAAATTACGTCAATGTCTCATATTTATTTCAGATTTCATCATAGTGAACAATAAATGCAACACTCAGCCTTCATTCAAAGCTTTACTCTAATGCAGGGGTGTCAAACTCAAGGCCCATGGGCAAAATGGGGTCTGCGAGGTGCTTAGATCTGGCCCATGGAGCCACCCTGGAAACAGCGAAGGACCAGCCTGCGGTGCCTCTGCTAGTGAAAACAGAGCTCAGGAGGGCTGTGTGCAGGAGATTGCAGAAGGCTGTTGCAGCCGAAAACAGAGCTCAGGAGGCATTTTCTCTGGCAGAGTGCTCAGGCATCCCCGACAAGAGTGATGTTAAGCTGGCCATGCCCACCTTGACCATGCCCACCCTGGGCCCCAGAAGCCAAACACAACCCTGATGCAGCCCTCAATGAAATCGAGTTTGACACTCCTGCTCTAATGTATAAGACTTCCATATTCAGTGAACAGTCAAGAGCCAACTGTAGTTTCTTTCCAGTGGCAAAATGCAGCTACATTAAGCTGTGATGCAGGTAACCGATAACAGGTAACCGATAATCAGAGTTGGAAGAGACCTTGTAGATTATCTAGTCCAACCCCCCACCCAAGCAGGAGACCCTACACCATTTCTGATAAATGGAAGTCCAATATCTTCTTGAAGGCCTCAAATGATGGTGCTCCCACAACTTCAAGGGCAAGGTGTTCTGTTGATTGATTGTTCTCACTGTCAGAAAGTTTCTCCTTATTTCCAGGTTGAATCTCTCCTTGTTCAGTTTCCATCCATTATACCTTGTCTGGCCTACAGGTGCTTTAGAAAATAGTTTGACCCCTCCCTCTCTGTGGCAACCCCTCAAATATTGGAAGACTGCTATCATGTCTCCTCTGGTCCTTCTCTTCATTAGACTAGCCAAGCCCAGTTCCTGTAACTGTTCTTCGTATGTTTTAGTCTCCAGTCCTCTAATCATTCTGATTGCTCTTCTCTGTACTTTTTCTAGAGTCTCAACATCTTTTTTATAATGTGGTGAACAAAACTGGATGCCATTCTTTATCTGGTAAGACAGAGTGATCTCATTCCTTCAGTGCATGATTTTATTTTAATTTTCAGCTAACAATATTCCTGTGATTGATTATCTCCTGTCTTTATTTGAAACTATTCAACAGATGCATAATGAATGAATAACAATCAATTATAGCTCTTGATGAATACTTGGATATGATAACTTGAGAGAATGAAAGGATGTGTAAAATTTAGAAGAGTGTTCTGAAAGCACAAAGAAGGATTTGCTTAATGCTGTACATCTTAAAGTAAAAAAGTTCCTGAATATTACTTAGAAAAATTATTGGGTCTAAAAAAAAGGGTTCCTTCTATTTTATTTTTGTAACACCACAGCACCCTAAAATAATTATTCTCCATTCAGAAATCAAACTAAATTTATTTAGATGGACATAAATTTAAAGATTAAATAACTAAATAATAAATAATGGATAAAAATGCTGAACTTTGCAATGGTTTTGATCCATAGTTGGATACATAGATTTAGTTGTTTCTTAAAGTTCACTTCAACTTTACCCTCTGTGGGACTGGGCAGAGGTGGTATTCAACAGGCTCTGACCAGTTATGGAGAACTGGTGGCAAAAATTTTGAGTAGTTCAGAGAACTGGCAAATACCATCTCTAACAGGCCCCACCCCCATCTATTCTCTGCCTCCTGAGTCCCAGCTGATCGGCTGAGTCTTCTTTGGTTGCCATGCACAGGAGAACGGAGCTGGAAAGCAGGTTAATGGAGTGGGGAGGGGAGGGGATTTTGCAATATCCTTCCCCTGCCAGGCCCACCAAGCCACACCCACAGAACCGGTAGTAAAAAAAATTGAATCCCATCACTGGTTTTGTTGTGAATCAATAAATGTATTTTATAAAGATTAATAAGAGCTTGAAGTAAAGTGCAGGGTTCTGGCCCTGCACTTCTGATTGGCCGATAATAGCGACATCGGATTGGTCCATTCAGGAGAATCTGATTGGCTATTAACGAGCCTCTCCGATTGGTTAATGGAGCGAGCACTCCCTGTGTTTCATTGGTTAAATACTTAAGAGCTGGCCTATATAAAGGGGGCCGTTTCAGCAATGGAGCTGAGCTGTTACACCATGTTAATAAAGAGTTTTGAAGTTCACCGTTTCACCGGCTCGTCTCCATTCTTAGCGCCACGCTCAGAATATAACACTGGCGATGAGGGTGGGATATGGAGACATCAGAGCTGACTAAACGACGAAGAACGATAACCGAGCACATGGCTGAAACGCACAATGGCAGAACCATATCCGGCGGCGTCATACCACCCGCTCCATTCGACCCAACGCAAGAAGACTGGGACTCATATATGGATCATTTCCAGATGTTTCTGGAGACCAACAATTTGAAGGATGCCACTACCGGGAAGAAACGGGCGGTATTCCAAACTCATTGCGGGCCGACCGTATTCAAGATGGCCAAGGCACTAGCAAAACCGGCAGAAGTTAAGTCTATGGACTGGGATGTCTTCAAACCCCTACTGAGGGCCTACTATGCACCGATCGTGCCAACGCTCGTTAGAAGGCATGAATTTTACCAAAGAAGTCAGCAGAAGGGCGAAAGTGTTGCTGATTTCATAGTGGATCTCCAGAATCTGGGAGGCCTATGTGGGTTTGCTGACCTCGAAGAAGCCCTGAGAGACAGAATAGTTCTGGGACTAGATGCACCACATATCCAAAGCAAGCTGATGGCGAAAGGCGACATCAGCCTTGCAGATGCCATTACTGAAGCTACTGCAGCAGAAGCAACCAGGAAGTCGGCTGCCCGAATGCGCCGCACCCACACCCCGCTTTGACAACTGGCCCGCGACATTTCATCTCAGTCAGAAGGACAGCTATTAATTGCCCACCATGAGGACCTCGACTCGTCATCAGACAGCGATGAAGAAGAGGTCCACCAACTTCAGTCCAAATGGGACCAATGCCAGAGATCTCAGCACCAATGCGCTGGTTGTGAGGCAAGCCACCCCTGATCAGAATGCAAATTCCTCGACGCACTCTGCCATGTGTGCGGGAAAAGAGGCCATATCGGATGGGTCTGTAGAAGCAAGCTAGGACCCAGCCAGCCCCCAAGAGGGGCTAACTATCACCAACTGACAGGAAGCCATCCTGCAAAGCGAGAACCTGTGAACCACCAATGGAACAACCACTCCTACAGAAACAAACCCCTACACAACTCAATGAAGCGAGAAGAGGCTCACCAAACTATCATGATCGGTCACGCCTCATCTCTTGATGCCAAGAAGATCTGAGTGAAAGTGGCCATCGAAAACCAGCCCTGCCTGATGGAATTCGATTCAGGATCATCCCTCTCGATGGTTTCCTGGAAGACCGTCAAGCAGCTCATCCCTACTGTCCGGCGGCAAGACCTCAAATTCCAAAGACTCATACTTAAAGACTATCAGGGAAATCGAATTCCAGTCATTGGATCCAGCTGAGTCCGGGTATCATTTAAGAACCGTACAGCATTCCTACCCCTGACTGTAATCGACAAGGATCGGCCCAGTCTTTTAGGCCTCCAATGGTTCGCTCCACTTGGAATTGAAGTAGCCAGCATTCACCAAATCTGCAGCAGCGACTGGGAAGAGGACCTCGTCCAAGAATTCCAGGATGTCTTTGCAGAAAAACTGGGCAAGTACAAAGGGACCCCGATATCATTTAACCTCAATCCCGAAATAGCTCCTATCCACCTTAAGCCTCGTCGAGTTCCATTTGCCCTTAAACCAAAGATTGACGAGCAGCTTGATAAATTAATAGCCCAGGGGGTGTTAGAACCAACCGATCACTCTCCCGGGAAACCCCAATCGTGACACCCATCAAGCCGGATGGATCGATAAGAATTTGTGGGGACTACCGAGCCACCCCGAACCATGCCCTTCAACAAAACACTTACCCGGTACCGGTGGTGCAACACCTCCTCCATTCCCTGGGGGGTGGGAAAGTCTTCGCTAAACTAGACTTAGCCTAGGCATACCAACAACTGCCTGTAGACGAAAAAACGGCAGAGGCCCAAATGATCGTTACACACTGAGGTGTGTTTAAATGTAACCGACTCCAATTCGGAGTAAGCGTAGCCGCGGGAATCTTTCAAAGTTTGATGGAAAGACTATTACAAGGGATAAAAGGTGTTGTCCCCTATTTTGATGATGTGTTAATTGCTGCCCCAACTCAGAAAATTCTGAGGGATCGCCTGAGGTTGGTTCTGCAGAGATTCAAACACACAGGTCTCAAAGTTAAAAAGGATAAATGTCAACTATGTACGGATCGTGTCAAATTTTTAGGATATTTAATTGATAGTCATGGCATTCACCCCACCGATAGCAAACTTAGGGCAATCAAAAACGCCCCCAAACCCCGGAATAAGGCCGACCTCCAGGCTTTTCTAGGCCTTATCAATTTTTATAACGTTTTCCTGCCTCACAAAGCAACCGTAGCCGAACCCCTACATAGTTTGTTGGACAAAAAAGCAGACTTGGGTAAAAGCTTGTCACAAATGCC
The DNA here is from genome assembly GCA_004319985.1 of Emydocephalus ijimae. NCBI lineage: Eukaryota > Metazoa > Chordata > Lepidosauria > Squamata > Elapidae > Emydocephalus > Emydocephalus ijimae. The sequence continues at coordinate 12,298 of BHEV01059638.1, forward strand.
AGGAAGTAAGCAATGCCCTACCGAAAGCAACCCCAACCAAATGGGAAAAACCGAGGGGACCATGGTCCCATATTCATTTGGACTTTGTGGGACCTACCAAAGGCCACACATTCTTATTAACAGTGGATGCCGACTCGAACAGGCTTGAAATCCATGAGATGAGAAATACAACAACCGAAGCGGTAATCAGGAAACTGGACAGACTATTTACAACACACGGATTACCAGACGTTCTGGTATCCGACAACGGGCCCCAATTTACCGCGCTGTCTTTTGAACAGTACTTGGCGGACCGCGGTATTCGCCATGCGCTGACTTCGCCAGCACATCCTGTGGCCAACAGAAGGGCCGAGCGCATGGTACAATTCGTCAAGAAAACTTTGCATAAAATGGACTATGGCAATATCGAAGACAAGATTAACCAGATACTCCTTTTACAGCATATCACTCCGCACAGCGTCACCAACAAAATTCCCGCTGAGTTATTGATGGGGCGGAAGCTCCGCTCCCACCTCGACCATCTGCACCCATCGTACGAACCTGAGAAACCACATGGATCCAGCGGGAGATGCCGTAACTTCCAAGTAGGCGACTTGGTTTTTGCCAGGAACTTTTCGGGTGATCCATTGTGGGTAGAGGCAACTGTGGTCCAAGTAACCGGCCCCAGATCGTACCACGTAAAATGTCGTGACGATAGAATTTGGAAGCGCCATATTGATCAGCTGCATTCAAGGCTATGGTCAGGGATCTCTGAGTCCCCTAACTTCCAAACCGAGGGGGGAGGATATACCGAGGAAGATGATTTTGAAACAGCTGAAAGCTTAAGTGGAAGAGATGACCGCTCAGAGGTAACACGTGTGGAAGGATCGGAGATGGAGGTGAATTCGCCTCAGGGAGATGCCAAGAACATTAGCGACAATGAAAGTTCGAATGCAGAAATAGAGGCCACCCTTTTCACCAGAGAACGTCCTAACTCAACAAGACTGTCGCTATTTACCGGGCGTACAACGCAAATCAAATAGACAAACAAAACAACCTGCCTACCTCAAAGACTATGTAACCGCACCCCTTAAATGAAACCCGGGGGGAAGGGGTGTTGTGAATCAACAAATGTATTTAATAAAGATTATTAAGAGCTTGAAGTAAAGTGCAGGGTTTTGGCCCTGCACTTCTGATTGGCCGATAATAGCGACATCGGATTGGTCCGTTCAGGAGAATCTGATTGGCTATTAACGAGCCTCTCCTATTGGTTAACGGAGCTAGCGCTCCCTGTGTTTCATTGGTTAAATACTTAAGAGCTTGCCTATATAAAGGGGGCCATTTCAGCCATGGAGCTGAGCTATTACACCATGTTAATAAAGAGTTTTGAAGTTCACCGTTTCACCGGCTCGTCTCCATTCTTAGCGCCCACGCTCAGAACATAACAGGTTTAGTCAACCCTGATTTTTTTTTAAAATGAAGTTTCATCTTAGCTGTTTGTAATCTCCCCAGGGATCACAGCTCATAGTTTAAGGATCCTTAAGGTAGAGAACTACAACTAATACAAGGATGGGAGAGAGAATCTCTTTTAGATCAGTGGATCTTATTCCCAAATAAACACTTTGTGTACGGAATAGAACAGAATTGCAGCATGCCATGTGTATTTTGAGAAGTCAAATGTAGGTGCTTAGATTTTTGGGTGGAAAAAGAAAAACTATCCTCATATGAATAGGAAGCCTTCAAATCTTCTGAAACACAAATTACAAAGCAAAATAAGAATTTCAGAGACACACTAAAACATAAGTAGGATGAAATTAAATTAGCTATCTGAATGGCTTTGCTTGACCCTTTCTTTTAGACCAATCCTTTGCTGTCATTCTCCTGGTATGGTTCACTCTCTTCATTCCAAATTAAAAATTATTGGTTAGATGCCTCAATGACTGTAGAAAGGAAATGGGAAAACAGCTTTTCCTATGCAGAAAACAATGATTCTTTTTCAACAGCAGATAGTGAAAAACATTAAGATAAACAAAAGTAAGAGCAAGAAGAACAAACTATTAATTGCTAAAGGGGCCAAGGTTAAACCACAGCATCTCCAATGGTGGGTCTAGGACAACTCGCTGTTGCCAACTCACCATAGCCAACTTGCTGCAGGACAACTTGCCATGGGATAAGAGTTTCAGTAACATTAAGAAATGATGAAATACAATCATTAAAGAAAGGATTCCAACAGACAGGAGGGACACAATCAAATGTGAATGACAAAAAATAAAAATTAAAAAATTAAATAAATTAAATAATTAAATAACTAAACTGAACTGAATTGAATTGTCTCACAGCAAGTTGTCCTGTGGTGAATTGGCCATGGCAAGTTGGCTTGTGTTAGTTGGTCATGGTGAGCAATTGCATGGTGATTGCAGTGAATTGGCCGTGGCAAGCTGGCCTGTGTGAGTTGGTCATAGCGAGCTGGCTGTGGTGAGCTGGCCATGGAAAATTGGCTTTGGCAAGTTGGACCCAGCGAGTTGTCCCATTCTTTTCCAAGGCAGCTCAGAAAAGACTTCTAGCTCAGATCTACAGAGCCATTGCCTGCCAGTGTAGACAATATTAAACCTGATGCATCAGCAGTCTCACTTAAAATAATACATTCCTCTTAACAAGTTGCATTGTAGCAATTAGTGAGAAAAACTAGAGTAAACAAGCATTATAGAGAATGTTGTTATTTTTTTTTGAAAAGAATTTTATTAATTTTCTACAAACAAACAAGACAAACAAAACATTAAAACATCAACTCTCATATGTACATCCAGTGTGTCGGTTGGTTCATCAGTTTCGTGCATTCATTTTGTAGTCTCAATTACAATTATGTTACATAACAACTCATATTGTCAATCCAAACTTGTATATGCTAATATCACTAAAAAAAATTTTTTGACTGTACTTTTAATCATTCATGCTTTATGAGATAGCAATACTTTAAACAGTTTATTCTGTAACAAATCATATAATCATACCAAATCAATCCTAAAAACCCTTTATAAGTATAGTGTCAATATTCTATTATCGTATTTTATCATCTAGCCATTGATAAAAAAGATCCCAAATTTCATAAAATTGTTTATCCTCTTGCTCTCTAATTTCAAATGTCAATTTACTCATCTCAGCACATTCCAATATTTTCTTAATAATTTCTTCCTGTAATGGTATTTTCTCATTCTTCCAATTTTTAGCAAATACAATCCTAGCCGCTGTTAATACATTTACAATCAGGTATTTCAAATCTTTACTATATGTATCAGGTAAAATTCCCAATAAGATCTTTGGTTTCAAGTCTATGTGTTTCTTTGTCATTCTTTCCAACCACATGCGAGTTTTAGTCCAATATTTTCTAGCGTCCTCACAAGTCCACCACATATGGTAATATGAGCCAGGTATCTGATGACATTTCCAGCATTTTTCAGATTTGTTCTTAAACATTCTTGCTATTCTTGTCGGGGGAAAGAGAATGTTGTTATTTATTACAACATTTATATATTGACATATTTCCATGTATTTGCAAGGAAGGCATGTGAATATTGTAAAGTAAAGATTGAAAATGTAGACTTCATATTAACATAACAAAAGTTAAGCATTTGAAAAGACATGCAGAGATAATAAGCCCTCTACATGCTCAACTGCTATTCATTTCAATAAAATGCTTTTTGGGGGAGAAAAGTGACTCATGTCTATTGCTTATTTCTACATTTCTCACTAGTGGAGTAATTCGAATTATCCATAAGAGTGATCCCCTAAATCGGAACAACCTATTTCTGCTTTTCCAATATAATGGCTTTCTGCTTTTGTTAAAGCAAATGAGATAGAATCCTTCCAAAACTCTAAAGTTAGAAGAACAACAGCTGTTCAATGACAAACAAAATCCATTCAGCTGGCATCATTCCAGAAGTTAAAAGCAAGCAATCAATATTTCCACTGCTTAGATTCAATCAAAATGGACTAGCTTGAGAAAGCAGAAGCTTTGAGAGAAGTCATCATCAGCAAAACACAGTGCAGGTGGTGGCATTTAAGCAATGGCACAAATCTAATGAAAAAGAACAGGTAGACAAACAAGAAATTCACCACTACCTAAAGTGATCTTAATACTGAAAACACACAGCAATCATGCAGAGCCTTTTGGACACTGGATTCATGTTTAATAAAGCAATAAAGGGGGAGAAACATTTGTATTATGATTCCATTAAATATCAAAATTGGATCAACATCTGGATAGTCAACTTGAATGCATCTGAAGGAATGTGACAATTTAAGAAGGTTTTGAAACATAAATCAAGACAAGGGATCAGCTAGATTTTCTGAGGCAATTGTAAATCGTTTATTTGATAAAATCTGATAGAATCAAAAATAAGAACCTACGTACCCTTAATACCTAAATTTTGAAGAAGCAATAAAAATTGGAAACATTAATATTTATGCTGTGATAAGTGTCACAAAGCGGTTGGAATCCATGATTGCATCTCTCCTATTCTCAGGAGCTCTGCGTTTGTAACATTCATTGTTTATTTTAATTCAATAATCTGAATAATCAGAAACCTACTTGAGGATAATCAGAATAATAATAATAATCTACTACTCGGATCTATTAGAAATCTACTTGAGGTTCTCCTTCTCCAGAACCAAATTATTGATCCATGTCTCTGTTTTTGTTCTTTGTTTTTAAGTCTATAATTGCTTTTGAATTAAACCATGATAATTATGATATTGTTTGTTTTAATTCAGTAGGATAATCAGAAATCTACTTGAGGTTCTCCTTCTCCAGAACCAAATTATTGATCCATGTCTCTGTTTATGTTCTTTGTTTTAAGTCTATAATTGCTTTTGAATTAAACCATGATAATGATGATATATTTTATTTTATTTTATTTATTTATCACATTTCTAAACCTCCCATCTCACATGTGACCCTGATCAGTTTACAATAAAAATTATGATAGATAGATAGATAGATAGATAGATAGATAGATAGAATCATATCTGCTTAAAATCTCTGGTTTCTTAGAGTTTTGAGCATTGGGCAAGACTCAAACACCATAAGGAGCAAGTAAACATCAAGATTTTTAAGAAAACTGCACAACCAATACCTAAACCAGGGCTGTCAAACTCCTGGCCCACAGGCCAGATGAGTTTTGCACTGGCCATGTCCACAGTATATAAAAGGGGGGGGGAGAAGTCCCGATATGTCACATGACGACACTGTGATGACTCGGGTTTCACATCTCTGACCTACACTCAATGTAGAAAATATCTAATTGTTATTCAATACCATCCTGCACTCCAGAACCAATGGAAATAAAGGAAATGTGTTTGTGAATATTAATAGTCAACTTACTCCTGATTATTACCACCAGCTACTCCTAATTAGATCTGCCATGTCAGCTATCCTCTGGCATAATTGTCACTTCCTCCTCATTTGCTCTGAAGCACTCCATTAAGTACTATAAGATGGTTAGGATCTCAGTTCAAGATCTAAATTATCCAGGTCACAGTTAGTGCCAATTCTTAGTTGTTGCAGAGGTTTCATTTTTGAAATATTGATTATTCTTATTTTCATCTTAATTCTTGGCATGTCTAGGGTACTTTTTTATGTGCTTCCAACTACCACCCACAACATACCACAAATCTATCATCTATAGCAAGAACCAATGGTATTTTTTCTTACTTTCATGACAGAGACAGCTAACTGATGACATGAACTAGGCATTAAGGAGATTCAACTACTCACTAAATGAAATCAATAGGCAAATCAGTAAAGTCGCATCAGTTCTCAGGGAGTACCTATTAAAAGACAGAGCTCAGAAAACAAAACAACAGAACATCACTCACAGTGAAACCACCCACTGGCATTATTAATAAAATGCATGCACATATGAATATTCTTTTACACACAAAAAAACCACATTTATATATGTGTATGTGTATATGTATCTATCTATCATCTATCTATCTAAATATAAATGGCATAAGCCAGTCAGGGGAACAGATATTAAAAATAGAAGCACATGCTTTGAAGCTCACAGATCAAGTTTTAAAATATGGATGAAGTACCAAAGGTGCTATGATTCACACACTTAGCAGTTGTAGTGAGAAAAACCTCGCACTTAAATGTTTAGTTTCAGGCTAAACTTCTTTTCAAACTTGGTATCTGGCACACATTCTATAGAGATATGCCAGGCCTGTCAACAAATAAGTTTTACTCACAGGAAAGAGAATAAATATATATAAAAGTGATATATTATTTTGATACGCTATCGTTTTCTTATTACTTCTTGAGTTATTCGGTTAGTTTTCAAATTCTTTTTCTCTTTAGTTAATTTTTTATTCTTTTTTTTTTTTTGGATGAAAACTGAAAAAGAGAGGGAGGGAGGGAGGGAGGGAGGAAGGGAGGAAGGAAGGAAGGAAGGAAGGAGGGAAGGAAGGGAGAGCATCTTGTCCCATTTGTATCTAACTATGCCTGTCTATATTATGAAGCTCTCCTCCAGGTTTCTTAACCAAAGAAGGTGATATAGTCTTTCACAAGCGAGAAAGCTTTCTCTATGGTAGCATCCATTTGTGGAATTGCTTCCCCAGGGAGGCTCAACTGGCAGCCACATAGTATCTTTTCAACACCTGATGATGATCGGTCTGTTTTACCAGTCTTTTTCACTGGTTTCTAATTCTATTTTAATTAATATTGTGTTAGTTTCTTCCTAACAATTAGGTTTACATAATATTTTAATTTTGCATTTTACTATATGTGTTTAATTTGTTTTGTTCAGTATGTGTTTTGTTGTAAACACCCCAGGAACTTTGGCCATTTGGCAATTTTCAAAACATAAATAAATATATCAATAAATGTCTTTAAAGTTAGTAGAGTAAGAGTGCTTGGATATTAACAGTCATTTGTGACACCAAGAACTGAATTGAATATTATCGGCCAAATTGTCAAACCTAAAGAAGAAATGCTAAAAAGAAGTCCTTGTAAAGGATTTAGTTCTGCTTCAGTCATGACATATTTTACAGCTTTAAATAGAAAAGCTCAGAAGTAAGAAATCAGCTGAATTCCCATATCAGTTAAATACTCAGTAAAACTCAGGAACATTTAGAGGTTGTAACCTAGCTCATACCCCAATAAAACTTAATGGAGGAGTTCTCTTGTGTGCTTTCAGCTCATGGTCAAAGAGTACTAAGAAAGAGCTTTGTCAGGGGAAAGATACAAAGAGCCTGTCTTTTCAGTGACTACTGGATTATGAATTAATAACTGAGAACCATGGCCTTCCACTCTGCAATGCAGCTAAAGAGCTGTAACCCAAAATGTGTGTATTGAGGGAAGTTGCGCAGCAAAACGCATACATCGAGAAAAGTCGTGTGAAAAAATAAATGTCAATTTGCATGCCTTGTGCCATTGTATTTCATCACAGACTGGCATAAAACAGGAATGGATTTATGGTTAAAATGCTATGTAGGGCAGTAGTCGCCAACCGGTGGGCCAGGGACCACTGGTGGTCCATGAGAAAATTTTGGTGGTCCACAGAGAAATGTCACCCCCAAAGCACCCGCCAAAGCAATTAATTCAGGCTGTGCGGGAACACAAGGCTATGTCACTTGCATTGCAAACAACATGAGGTAGTGAGAGGAGGGGGGAAGGGCGGAGAGGGAGGTAACTCACCCCACGTGCCTCGCCTGGCCACCGGGCTGCTTCTTTCTTCTTCAGCTTTTGGCTGCACGCAAGGAAAGCAGCAAAAGTCTTTCTTTCTCTCCCCCAAACTCCACCAGAAATGAGTCTTTGGGACCCTGCAAGGCATCCTGCTCCAAGAGGCTGTGCTGGTAAAGATTCATTTCTGGCAGAGTTTGGAGGAGAGAAAGAAAGACTTCTGCTGCTTCTGCTGCTCCACGATTACCAAAGGGCCAGTCTTGGGACTACTGCAGCTCTGGAATTTGGGACCGACTTTCCCACCAATGTCAGCAAGCCACCATCAGTCAAAATTCATGTTAGTGGTCCGCGGGATTTAAAATTATGAGTTTGGTGGTCCCTGAGGTTCAAAAGGTTGGCAACCCCTGATGTAGGGAGTACAGAGTGATTTGTCCATCTCTAATTGGAGGAGTTTAGTTAGGCGGCACTCTTTTTTTTATTCTGATGCATTGTTCTAATTTCATAGAATTTTTTTTATATTAGCAGGATTAAGCCCTAGATTTGCAAATCAAATAAAACTTTGTTTCAATTCCCTTTGCATTCTCCCCATTTTTCCATAAATACTGAACAATTTTTTGAAAGTGGATTCCACAGCAGTATCATCCATGAATCACAACTTATTTCAAAATGGAACTAAATTTGATGCAAAATCAGTATGAAATCAAACCTACTAAATTTACTAAAGATTTTAAAACAGATGAAAACTAATACAAAGAACAAGTAAAGCCAAGAAATAAAAAGAGAAAGTTAAAATTTGCAAGTGAAGAAAATAAGTATAATAAAAATAGAAAAGTAAGATACAAAGAGGTTGCTTGTGATATTCTCAAAGCAGTTAAAAATACAGTTGTAACTTTACCTCTTATTCTATGGCTATAATGTAGAATCTAATCTTTATGTAATCTATCTTTTCTAATCATCAAAACATAAATCATATGTTCAGTTTTTCTGTTTCACACAGAAACTTATAAAGGGTTTCTAGTCAGCAATAAATGCAGATATTGTCTTTTCTCTGATCAAGGAAATCAGTTTAGACATCACAGCAAGTTTTATCATTTTCACCAACCATTCCTCCATTTTGTTTACTGTCAAATCTTCCTATCTTTTCTTCCTTTGTCTGTTTAATTGATAGTGACTAGCCCAGAGTCTCAAAAAAGGATATATAAGTAAATTCGGCTTGAACTCTGTCTCCCTATTCCAGTACAAACCTCTAACCAGTTATATGTTTTAATGTGATGTTTTATTGCATCAATATTAACCACTTAAATCAGCTTCATTATACAATAAAAACATCCATCTACTTCCTTCCTATTAAGGTTTTTTAAAACAAAAATAATTCCACAATTACAATAAAATTAATTTGACATGCATTTCTATGGCCCCATTCCAGTAAGTGTGAGGTTATTGACATGATTTTGAATTCAGAGTTGGGAATCCAAATTTCATTATGAAAGGCCTTTCATTCTCTGTTTATATTGTGGCCAAGAAAATTGCATCACTTTCTGCAACTGCTGAGAAGATACAAAATATTTTTTCTTCAAGATTAGACAAGATACAACATTTAAGACACTGAACATCCAGAATGAAAGTGACTGAGAACAATACACTATCTCAGTTGGAAGACTGTGAGAAGTTAAATGACTTAAATCGCTTAAAACTCTTCAGGAAAACTAACAATTTAAGAATCTCATTCTTACCAAGTCAATCTTCTAGGCATTAAAAATCCAAGGGAAACTAAAAAAGGCCAGCCACTTATTTTGAAAGTTTTGGCTCTAGCTCAGGATTTCCTAAGCTTAGCAACTTTAAGAAGTGTGGACTTCACGCATGTGTGGAATTTGGGAAATTGGTCCACACATCTTAAAATTTCTAAGCTTGAGAAAAACTGTTCGACCTGTTCTATCTAAATATTGAGAGGTTTCTCTTTGTTACAGCTTCTTCTTTTCATACATCTGATAAGCCTGGGACATATATTGTTAGGATTCTTTATTGAGATTTTATCCATGTTCTCTTCTCTCCAGGGAATTGAGTAGGGTGATTAAAAGTCTATTTCTTCTCTATGGAAATCCAACAAAGGAAAAAAAAAATATGTTTAAAACTGCAAGAAATATCACTCAAGAGATAAAATATAGAGATTATTTGGCCCAATTTTTAAACATATAATTAAACCATCATTGTATAAAATATGATATTCCATTGCTAGAAAGCAGTCATTAAAAGAAAATAGCACATATATCTTGATGATTCCAAACTATATAATTATATTTTTCCAACAATGCTTTGTAAATGCACAATTCTTGATAAAATAAGTGAAAGACGTTAATCCATAAGTCAAGAGTACATTTAAATTATTATATTTATCTTTGCAACATATTAACTTACAGATGTTAAGTGAAATAAGGCAATAAATCAGTTTTAGATACTGCTAATTCATTTGCAACAAATTGTCAAAGCAAGATATCTTTTAATTGAATATACTGACATTTTACAATGTATCCATCATCAACTCAAATTATTTTAAAAATTGTTGAACAATTAACTTGATCCAAAATATTAATATGCTTATTAATCCATCATGACTTGCAGGGAAACTCACATTTATTTATAATTTTCAATTTAGAATTGTCCCAGATTATAAATTGGGAAATCATAAAGACTGAGGTAATTCGTATTTAAAACATTTACCTTTCCCTATACACTTGATGGATTTTTTTAACCATCCATTATACCTGTTCCCAATCTTAAGCACCAGTTTTTTGGTTTATTCAGTTCAGATACAACTGCTGCTTTTGAAACTCCATCTTGATTATAGGTTGCACAGAATTATTAGTAGCTTTTAAACCAATGACAATTGGTAAAAATGATAATAGTTCATAGATGGTATTCTGACCAGTTCTGGAGAACCAGTAACAGAAATTTTGAGTAGTTTGAAGAACCGGCAAATGCTACTTCTGACTGGCCTCACCCCCATCTATTCTCTGCTTCCCGAGTCCCAGCCGATCGGCTGGGTCTTCATGTGTTGTCCTGCACTGGGGAACAGAGCTGGAAAGCAGATTAGTGGGGTGGGGAGGGAATGGGATTTTGCAGTAACCTTCCCCCCGAAGTGGGGTCGGAATAGAGATTTTATAGTATCCTTCCCCTGCCATGCCCATAAAGGCACACCCGCAGAACCGGTAGTGAAAAAATTTGAATCCCACCACTGTAACAGTTATTTGCAAGACATAAAATTAATTACATATTATTTTAAAATGAGAAGGAACAACTTCATATACAATAAATATTTCTTGAAATATTTACTAAGAATACTTACAATTAGCTTTCTGTCAGAAATAGACTCCAGTAGTTTACACATGAGAATGTATTATTTGGTTCTTATTCCTTATGCTTAATTTGACTTCAGACAATTATGTTATATTATAGATGACTAAGCAATAGTCATCTAGTCATTATATTATATTATAGATGACTAAGCAATATGGTCAAAGTTTTTTTTTAATTGTTCTTCTCATAACATGAATTCTGAGCCATATTTTTTTATTTTAATAATTATGTATAATAAATTTCTGGGCTTGTGCTAATCTTTGACTACTGTTGCATACATGTGCCCTTTTATTGGTTTGCATAAGAGCAATTGTACAAAATCTATTGGTTTTTAGGCTGATCCTTAGGATTAACTATATTTTTTATCAGTCATGGTCAAGACTTTGCTTTATTCTCCAGTTCTTTCTCTCTTCCCTACTCCTCTTCTTACATTTGGTTTCCTTCAACTCTTGTCTCTATGGATTGCCTAGCTCTGCTGTGCGCCAATACTTTCAGGTTACCCAGATTGAATGCATTTGGACTCCTTGACTTTCCTAGCATCTCAGAGCAGAGAAGACAAGGTTGAACCCCTATGATTGTGCTACATTTACCTTTGAATGCTTTCCCTGGCTGCACAGTGATTTTCTATGCCCCAAATCACACTCTTGAATGATTTTGTCTGGTTCAGCCTACGTGTTAGGAAAGCAAAAGGAATTCTCTCATCAGAAGAATGCAGTTTGACTGGATATTTTTTCTCATCCTCCTCTATTCAAAGTGGTGAACTAAAGTTTCATATATTTTCTGAATGAGCTTGTTAACTAATTGCTTGTTACCCAAAATTGGGCATTGCTCCACATTTACAAACTTAGTGGGATTTTGCAAGGGATTTTAGTGCTGCACATTCTCAGCACCTTCTTCCATGGAGCTAATAATTGCATTTTTTTTTTAAGGTTTTATTGATTTTAACAACAAACAAAAACACACAAAACATAAAACATAACATAAAAAACCTCCTTC
>BHEV01059640.1:0-37103 GCA_004319985.1 Emydocephalus ijimae
GAAACCCAGCCTGCTGTGTTTTCTTCCTCCTGTGCTCCCCTTCATGAGCAGCCCATCTGATGCGGGATAGTAGATACCGCAGGGTTCAGCTACAGTTGCTTTGTGAGGCAGGAAAACGTTATAAAAATTGATAAGGCCTCAAAAAGCCTGGAGATCAGCCTTATTTTGGGGTTTTGGGGCATTTTTGATTGCCCTAAGCCTGCTATCGGTGGGGTGAATGCCTTGTTTATCAATTAAATATCCTAAAAATTCTACATGATCCGTACATAGTTGACACTTGTTTTTTTTTAACTATTAGACCTGAGTCTTTAAATCTCAGGAAACCATTGAGAGGGATGATCCTGAATCGACTTCCATCAGGCAGGGCTGGTTTTCGATGGCCACTTTCACTCAGATCTTCTTGGCATCAAGAGATGAGGCGTGACCGATCGTGATAGTTTGGTGAGTCTCTTCTCGCTTCATTGAGTGGTTTAGGGTTTTGTTTCTGTAGGAGTGGTTGTTCCCTTGGTGGTTCAAGGGTTCTCACTTTACAGGACGGCTTCCTGTAGTTTGGCGATGGTTAGCCCCCCCCAGGGGGCTGGCTGGCTCCTTGTTTACTTCTACAGACCCATCCAATGTGGCCTCTTTTCCCGCACACATGGCAGAGCGCGTTGAGGAATTTGCATTCTGACCGGGGGTGGCTTGCCCCACAACCAGCGCATTGGTACTGCGATCTCTGGCATTGGTCTCGTTCGGACCGAAGTTGGTGGACCTCATCTTCATCGCTTTCTAATGACGCTTCGAGGTCCTCGTGGTGGGCTGTTGTAGCCTGTTCTTCTGAGTGGGGTGAAACTTCGCAGGCGAGTTGGCGAAGCGGGGCATGAGTGCGGTGCATTCAGGCAGCCGACTTCCTGGTTGCTTCTGCCGCAGTAGCTTCGGTAATGGCATCAGCAAGGCTGATGTCGCCTTTTGCCATCAGCTTGCTTTGAGTATGGGGTGATTCTCATCCCAGAATTATTCGGTCCCTCAGGGCTTCTTCGAGGTCGGCAAACCCACATAGGCCTCCCAGATTCCGGAGATCCGCTATGAAATCAGCAACACTTTCGCCCTTCCGCTGACTTCTTTGGTAAAATTCATGCCTTCTAACGAGCATTGGCATGGTCGGTGCAAAATGGGCCCTCAGCAGGGGTTCAAGGACGTCCCAGTCCATAGACTTTACTTCTGCCGGTTTCACTAGTGCCTTGGCCATCTTGAATACGGTCGGCCTGCAATGATTTAGGAATACCGCCCATTTCTTTCCTGTAGTGGCATCCTTCAAATTGTTGGTCTCCAGAAACATCTGGAAGCGATCCATATATGAGTCCCAGTCTTCTTGTGCCGGGTCGAATGGAGTGGGTGGTATGATGCTGCCGGACATGGTTCCTCCGTTGGTGCATTTCAGCCACGTGCTCTGTTATCATTCTTCGTCGTTCAGTCAGCTCTGACATCTCCACATCCCATCCTCGTCGCCAGTGTTAAGTTCTGCGCATGGGTGCTAAGAAGGAGATGAGCCGGTGAACAGTGAACTTCAAAACTCTTTATTAACATGGTGTAACAGCTCAGCTCAATGGCCGCAACGGCCCCCTTTATATGGGCAAGCTCTTGAGTATTTAACCAATGAAAACACAGGGAGCGCTAGCTCCATTAACCAATGGGAGAGGCTCGTTAATAGCCAATCAGATTCTCCTGAACGGACCAATCTGATGTCACTATTATTGGCCAATCAGAAGTGCAGTGCCAGAACCCTGCACTTTACTTCAAGCTCTCAATTATCTTTATTCAAGCACTTTTATTAATTCACAACAGTTGGAAAGGCTGTTTAGGACACTGAGTCCAAACTCGTGCTCAGTGTGGGAATTCAACCCAGACAGATGACTGTGTAAACTTGGCCTGAATGCATCCAGTGAACAGAAATTCACTAGAATCCTGAGTAGCTGTGAAACTATTGTTAATTTTTTGGAAAGGTTTTTGTTTGTTTTCCACTGACACTGTTTTCTTTCTTGTTTCTGAGGCAGTAAATTTGGGCCTGGTGATTTAAATCGATTCAAGGCATAGAAGCATTCCCTAATCATGTTTTTCTCATTCTCATGCTTCAGTTCTGCTCCTTTATCCTACCTTTCAAAATTTCCAGGTGGAATACTTAGTTTTTTGTTGGAGAAGTCTGAACCAAAATAGGAGCTAATTAACTTTGTTATTTTATTACTCCTTCTTAGCATTTTGCCTGCTTCACTGAAAATCTGGTGTTCTGATTCTTTTCTTTGAATATACATTAAAAAGCTTTTTTGTTATTCCTTTCCATTCATCATTTGCTAATCTCAGTTTATTTTGAGCTTCTGCTTCCTTGACAACAGCTCTATGGGTTGTGCTTACTTGTTTGTAATCTTCCTTGTTTCTGGCTCTGTTTCCATTTCCTATGTGTTCTTTTTCTGTGACAGTGCTGGTTTTGTTGCCTTCAATTTTTATCCTCACTGGAATCCTTTGCAATTGAGGTATCCTTATTATGTTTGCTCTAATTTATTTAAAAGATGCTTTTTTGAAGTCCAAAATACCGATTTGATTATGTTGTTTAATTTCTTTTAAAATCAAGAATTTCAGCACTACATGATCACCTCCCCCACTATTTCTGCTACATCCACTGTGTCAACTAAATCTCACTATTGATTAGCATCAGATCAGGAATAATGACTCTCTTCTGCCTAATCTACTCTTTAATGGAGGAAATTCCTAGTAAGACAAATCAGGAATTTCTTAGAAGGACCATGCTTGGCAGAGTTTATTTCCCAACAGATGTTGGGCATAATTAAACTCTTACAATATTATGACTCCATGCCTCTTTGAAAGATTTGCCTTTGCTTTTGGAAAGCATTATCCATGTCTTTTCTTTAGCTGGACAGATGGAAATGTAGTGGAAATGTAGTTTTGCTTTTATTTCTTTCTCTACTTACTTTAACACAGATGCTGTGCACAGAATTCCAAGTGCATTCATTTGATTTCTGAGCAGGGGTAGATATTTTTTAACATCATCCTCTTACTTTTCTATGGCTTCTGTTCATTTTGAACAAATACTATCTTTGATGACATAACCTGGACAGTCAGTGATGAGTGACTGTCCAGGTTATGCCTATGAAATCCTATTTCTTCTGAATACACTAATAAGTTTATGCTTCCTGCTTTTTATTGGTTAGTTTCAGCAATGTTCCTATTTTATATATTATCAATCAGAACAGAACTGTAAGGAAGTTTGGAGGTTTTCTAATCCAATCCCCTGTTCAAGCAGGAAACCCTATATCATAACAGACAAGTGGATGTTTAGTCTCTTCTTAAGCACCCACAACTTCTGAAGGCAAGGTGTTACACTGGTGAACTGTTCTCACTGTTTTTCCTTAATTTCTCCTTAATTCCAGGTTATTTGTCTCCTTGAATAGTTTTCATCCATTAAATAAAATTTCCTTGAATAGTTTTACCCTTAAATAATGGACTACTGGCATTGTTTCCATTGACATAAGTCTGTATTACATATGTACAAATCTGAAGTCCTTACTTTAGAATTTTCATTTCCATCCTATCTCCAAGGCTCAGTTTAAAATCCTCTTAAGCTCACTATGATTTAGTCAACACTATTTTTAATAATCCTTGTAAGATGAAACTCATCATATGCCAGTAGTCCATTTTCTAAGGGCAAAATGGAGTGTCCAACTCAAGGGGCTGATGCTCATCTCTGTTTCTTAGCTGAAGGAGCCAGCATTGTCTGAAGATGCTTCTGTAGTCATATTGCCAGGGTAACTATAGGCTGAAGTCTTTGGAATGCTGTTATCTTCCCACAAAAGTGGTACCTATTTTTCTACTTACATTTGTATGCTTTTTGAACTGCCAGTTGGCAACAGCTGGGCAAGTAAGGGAACTCACCTGTCATATGGTGCTTGGGTCTTAAATGCTGACTGCCATCTTTCCAGCTGACAAGCTCAGCATCTTGAACCACTGAGATATTGTGCCAAGTCCATTATCTAGATGTGTCAAATCATGTTTGCTGCACCCAAAACCAAATCTTGCCTACTGACAATCTTTGAGTAGCCAGTCACTGAGATGCAATATCCATTTATTTTCTGGTTCCTTTCCATGAACTGGAAAAAGGGACAAGAAGATCATTTGAACTACCAGAGTGTTGTTCCAGGATTTCAAATTCTGTGTTTTTAAAGTTATAGCTGTTTTATGAAGCATCATTTCTCCTGAGATATAAGTCATTTTGTCATAGAAGCAGCAGTCTTTTTCTAGACTTCCTTTATGACCCAATTGCATATTTTTCTGCCTTTTATGGGTTTTTCTTGCTATCTCACATTTGCAATGCCTCTTTGTCTTCCTTTGAATTCATAAGGGTCTGTTTCATTTTCAAGGGTCTAAAAACTTATTCTGACGATGCAGAATAGTCAATCTTTTATCAACTTTTTGATCAGATATCAACCTATCTTGCAGCTGTTAGTGTCATACAGTACAATGCTTTGCTTTATCTCCATTATGGAGAGCTATTTCAATTATCTTTTTTATT
This sequence comes from Emydocephalus ijimae, assembly GCA_004319985.1. NCBI lineage: Eukaryota > Metazoa > Chordata > Lepidosauria > Squamata > Elapidae > Emydocephalus > Emydocephalus ijimae. The sequence continues at coordinate 4,562 of BHEV01059640.1, forward strand.
TTAGAGTTTACGTTCTTTAAAATGATACAGTGGTAAATGAGGGTAGAAAGGAGCTTTAGAGGAAGAATATTTAAATGTTTTGGTGAAAAGAAAGCTTGATATATTTTCAAATCTTTAAGCCAACTGACTATGCTGGCACAAATCCCATAATAGCTGGCTGTTTCCAAAGAAGAAGACAAAATGCCACAAGCACTGCAGGTCACAGCTGCAAGCTTATGTTCATTCATCTTCATTTTTCCTTTTTAGAGAATCTTTTCATTGACAGAGATATTTTACTTGTTATTGTTCCTTTCAGAAGTTTGCATGAGAGCCATAAATGATGGACTTAATGGATGAAATGATGGACGGAAAATGTGTTCAAGGCTCCCTTCAGCAATTCCACCTTACATCCCAGGCAAATTTCTTTCCAAGAAATGCTCTGAAGAATCAAACTCCTTTATATTCCCATTACGTTTTTTATTTATTAAACAGAAAACAATCATCTAAATACTTAGATCATGCATTCACTGTATAAAAGATGCTAGACATTCTATACTACTAAATATAAATATCTACCAATTTGTCAGAAGACCAAGTGGCTGAAGTCTCTTGTGCTTGATCTGTAACATATATGACATTTGCAGTGCACATGGTTGACTTTAATGATGGCCTTAATACCACAGAATGAAGATTCTCTGAAGGAAAGGGGGCAGGTATGGGAGGGTTGGAGAAGAAGGTTAAAGAAAATGCAAGATGTTAGGAGAAAACTTATAAGTCTGCAGATAAAAATACCTGTTGGACAACCCTTATCAAACTATATAAACAAATTCCCCCACCCTTCCCTGTGGCCTGGCTGGGACACAGCTCACTGCCAAGGCAGAGAAGATTGCTTGCTCTTCACATTGGAAAGCTTTCCTCAGAGGGAATGGATGAGTTGCTTTTGTAATCACAGTTGAGTCTGGAAGTCTTATTGAGACTGTTCGGGTGACTTCAGAAGACCAAATCTTAAACTGCTAGTGCCAGATTCGTATATTTCCTTGCTCCAAATATCACCAACTCCTTGCCCTGAAATTAGATCCACCGCCTCACCTTCAAACCAGCTTTTGTGGACTTCTCTAGTGCTTAGCCTACAGACCTTTTTAAAACATTTAAAAAAAAAAAAAAGCTTACAGGCTATCTTGAATGATTCTCTCAGCATTCCTGTCCATATTCTCTTTATTAGCAGTTGCAACACTCGGGATTTTTTATAAGATAAACAATATTCCTATGAACTCTTCAAACCTGTTTTTTCTCTGACCAAATTGCCAGCCCTTCTCTATGCCTAAAAATATACAACATGTGAGTAAAAGGTCTTCAATAGATGGCTGATTGAGGTTCATCCACCCCTCTTCAGTGCTTATAACACTTGAAGCGAAGCTTTTCAGTTCTCAGCAGACACTGAATCTACACATACTCTGCTACTGTTGCTTAAACACAAGAAGGCTGTGTTTTTCCTTCACATTTATTTATTTAGAGTATAGCACGTGTTAGCCAGGGATCACTGAGGTGGCTGGCTGCCTCTGTGAAAGGAATTTTTTCAGGCTGCGTTATCCTTATCTGCTGGATGCCTGAATGCAGGTAGGCAATCAGGGGAGGCTCCTTTCTTGTCCCTCCACAGTTTATTTACTCATGGGAATTTGCTTCATAAAATTAGCACTCTGTACCTCTATACTGATCTAGCTACTAGACTCTACTATATAGTTCTCTAGTCATATGCTTTAGACTGATCTACCTACTCTTTTCTAGTTCACTCAATCATATGTCCTTTAATGAATGGTTGTTCACAACATTCTATATATTAGGATTCTAATAAAGGTTAAATAATTTTTCTTGATTAGTTCCTTACCAAAACTGACTTAAAAGATTATTTTAGGTTCTCAAGGCTACTCCTAGGGGGAAAAAGAACAGTAGGTACAATTATATAGGCAATATTTTGTGACATCCGCAAAATGCTCTCAAACTTCCAAATGTGCCACTGCTGCAGAAAAGATGGAGACCAGTACTAAATGTAGCCCTGTTGTCATTTGCAAGCCTCTTTTTGTTGGATTTGGTATAATTAGAGGTGGTTGATAACAGGCATCAACATTTCAGGTCTGATGCTCACATACATAGCATAAATGACTGCAAATAACATCTCTGGTCTGTTATGGTTTTTTTTTTTTTGCTGATTTTCAGTTGATTTTAGACTTTCTCTAGTCTCTATCAATGAACTAATGACATACTGATGAAAGTTTCCCATCTGCACTCAGGCTGGTAGTGATGAAGTGATCTGAACCTGAAAACATACTCATAACTTATCTATCTACTGTACTGCTTAATGCTCTGTGACTGTAAGCAGATGGTTGCAGGCAGATATTTCATCAAATAAATTATTTTCAGGAATGCTAAACTGAGCACAAGAGGTTATTATATTTGTTTCAACTCTTACAATGTACTGCAAAGAAAAATGAATCAAAAACTGACACCTAGAAAATTAATAATAATGATAAATATTCCATTCACTTTGCAGTAAAGATTTTGGTTAAAAATAGTACACAGTAAAAAAGCTGTGAAGCTGGCATGCTCCATAACCAAATCCCATGTATACTGTTCCTACTCTCTTTTCCTGCATTGGCATCAATGATTTATAGTATTTTATACTCAAACAAACTTCAGCATTGTATGAACCTTTTCAAACTTCTTACAATAAGACAAAAAACAGGCATACTAACACCTTTTATACCCTGAAAGTATAAAACTTAAAAAAAAAACGTTTATGAGAATCTGATTTTAAATATGCCTTTTCCTCTGTATGCTTCTTCAATGGTTATTACAAAGCTAGGATAAAATATTTCTTAGGTGAAAATAGATTTGGAGATCTGTGTACCAGGAATATCACTATAGAATGAGATTCCAAGAGCAACAGCTGCAAACTAAATGAAAAAGGTTACTCTCTGTAGAGATTATTTCCACAATGGAATGCAATGAGTGCAAATGTGAAATAGACTTCCTTACCTATTAACTTGGGTAAGCATATTGCATCTGATTCTCCTAAACTTGTCTCATTTATTACTTTTAAACTTTTCTTGTTCCTTCTTGTCAATGTGCTTCTGATGCAAGGACAACTTGCAGACTTCCTTTTTCAACAAAACCTAATCTCTTTAGACATGATGTTGGTGTTTGATATTTTCTTGAACTCTTAGCTTGAATCTTATTTTACTTGAAATATATCTGATAGGTAGATCACAAGCAGACATTCTCCAGACTCTTGAGTAACTTCTAAGAGAGAGAAAGCCCTAAGGAATACAGAATGAGCCTCCAAAGTTTTGAAATGTAGACACTGTTTTGTCACTCCTACCATTTCTTTCTTCAGCAAATCCTGTAACCCACAGTACATATGGCTGACATTTCTACAAACTCAGTATAACCACACAAACTGACAAAAAAAGCATCAATGAATTTCTGGAAAATATTAACCAGCCAACAACCTAAAGGCTCAGCCCACATCTTTGAATTTATAATTACTTTTCTGAATGGGAAGATAGTCAACTGAGGGACTTTACAGAAGATCTGATGAGTTTTGCTCTTGGATTTTCCTTTGGAGACATCTATGGTATGTCAGAGTCAACAGTTAAAAGGAACACGATTCTATCCTATCTGTATATATCAAATTTATTCATCAAAACTAGCTATCTAAGCTTCATATGATCCAAATCACTCAATACTTTAAGTCACTAAAATTATCTTGAAAGCAATTCCTTTTTTATCCACTTCAGGAGCTTTGTAGACATTATCCTTCCTTTTTGTGTTCTAATGCTTCCTTTTGTGTATATAAGTATTATGAATGATATTTCTAAGGTCTCAGTGAGTAGGAACAAATATTCATCCTGACCTCCCAAATTGATACAAGATGTCTCCTAGAGATGTTCCAGTAGTTGCCTTTTTCTATGTGTTATTTTCCCTTTTTCTTATGATTTAAGATTGGGAATAAGAGCAGAACCTCTAGGAGACAAAATGATCTTGTTTCCACACTTAACACCCCTCACACAAACACTGATTAATATACAATAATGTGAAATGTAGCCACTTATCCCCAAATTTTGCCACCACAATTTAATGGTCTTTTTAAAGAGTAGGAGCAGCAGTGGCAATTACAACCCATAGATTTCCATCTCAGTTTCTCAGTTTTTCACATATTTATGTCTGTCTGTCTGTCTGTCTCCTTCTCCCCTCTCAAATTGTGTCAGTGAAAAGTAGCCATTTGGTTATCAAATTTCACTATCATGACCTCTCAGCTCAGGAACATTAATGATAGTCTGGAGTTATGCAACAGAGAGTATAGGCTCTTCTCTGCTATAACTGAGCAGAATATTGCACTTTTTAAAATTGTCCAGATTATAAGAAAAATCAAGATACTATTTTTCTAATTTATTAATTTTTTTACTAATCCGACCCTTAAACTTATTTAAAGATTTTTAAAATATAAAGGGCAGTAATTTCTAAGTCTTTAAATAGGAACAGAGGAACTGTAATATAGAAATGAAAAGCACACTGAAAAACTAATACTTTTTGCCAAACCGTTTCATAATGCCAGACATAAGACACCTCAAAAATATACAAATACCTCTCCTTTGCATGTGTTATTTTCTTTAAGCTTGAAATGTTTCATTGTAATAGTTTACTTTTATTGTTTTGCCCCAAAGTAGATTTCAATTGATTTGAGAAGATACATGCTGTTTTGGTTACGTATTTGTTACATCTACAGGATCAGGTTCACTGATAACACAGATGAGATGATAATAAAATAGAAGCTGTCTAGTTGATATTAAAATGATAGTTGATGAAACAATGTTTTTACAAGTCTTTAACAATGGCAAACATAGTAAGAGCTTGAACAGCTGTAACAGCCTTGTTCCTTGTTTTTCAATGTTCCTTGTTTTCATTAAAACAATGAAATCATTCTTTCTCAGTCTATTCCTTCCAGCTTTGTAGGAATCACAGCTTGTAGAATTGACAGCTAAATCAAAGAATGCAAGCTAATGAAATGAAAACAACATTACCACAATCACAATAATCCAGCAACTGCTTGATCAAAAATATATCATAGCACTAAATGAAACCCAAAGAGACTGTGGAGGGATTAAAATGACCAAAGCTGCAATGCTGAATCAATGCTGCACTGAAGTATAAACCCAATTTTTTATATGTACAGGCAACATATGCAAACAAAAGGGAGAGGACTTGCATTGCATTGCTATGTCCACCCTCTTGTCTGGTTTCATCTCCCAGCACGTTATCCATTGTGTTGATATGTGGATAGTCAGAAATCAAGATGGCCATTTGTCAATGGATCAGAAACATTTCCAGTAGAAAATAATATATGATGAATATTTCCCTGGGAAGAAAAAGAAAGTCTCTGATTGGCTTAGAATTTATCTTGCAAAACCAACCCCCCCCGCACAAACCCTGCATTGGCTGTTTTGAAATAATAGAATAGAACATAATTTTTATTGGCCAAATGTGATTGGATACACAAGGAATTTGTTTTGGTGCAGATGCTCTCAGTGTTCATAAAAAGAAAAAAAAATACATTCGTTAAGAATCATGGTTATAATACTTAATAGTAGTCAAAGGGTACAAATAAGCAGTCAAATCATACTAGGGACTGGAATAATAAGCAATCAAATCAAATAATACTAATAAACAGTCAATAAAAATAATAAGGATACCAGCAACAAAGTTACATTCATTCAGTCAAAAGTGGGAGGAAATGGGTGAAAGGAAGGATGAGAAGATGAATAGTAATAGTAATGCAGATTTAGCAAATAGTTTGACAGTGTTAAGGGAATTATTTGTTTAGCAGAGTGATGGTGTTCGGGAAAAAACTATTCTTGTGTTTGGTTTTTCTGGTGTGCAGTGCTCTATAGTGTCATTTTGAGGGCAGGAGTTGTAACAGTTTCACAGCGCTCTTTTTGACTAAAAATAAAATAAAATAAATTTCTCAACTCACTTTTAATCCAATCTGCAATTTTCTTACTTTGTCCTTACTAGCACCAGACACCCCCCCCCACACACAAATGAAGTAGCATGGATTTGGGGCATACTGGGAGAATCTTCAGCTAATCATTGCTCTACCCAGCTAACCAATGGCTAGACAATGAGAATGCCACCTAAACAGTAATCATTTCCTGCTTCAAATCTATGAATTGTTGAGTATTCTGTTCCTTGAAAGGTTCCAGTCCTCCATGAATTGACACAAATTCCATACTTCTTGCTTCAAAACTTTGGTTCATACCTGGGCTTACCAGATATCTGAACAGGCATAAGAGAACACAGACAATTTGAAAGTAGGACAAATGGAGGGAGCGGGGCAAGAAGGGCATGTTAATTATTCAACTTCCTTGGCATGCATCAGTGGCAAAATTTACAGCAAAAACTGTAGGAAAATTTGCATGTATATGGCATTGCTTTTTTAGTATCAGAAAAAAAATGGTTCCCTCCCCCACCCATTGGCTGGAATCTGCTAGATCCAGTTAGGAAACAAAGGCCTTCAGCATGCAACTGAGTAAGATCTTGTCAATTTCAGCACAAGTGGTTGCAAGGCACTAATCAATTAATTAAGGACACAGACCTGAGCTTGTTAGCTTGCAGTTAGCACTTTTTAGGTACCTGCTGGGACATGGAGAAAAGCTTCTTGGGAAGATACTCAAACAGCTGGTTAATATTTGATTCTAATATTTGATTCTATTTCATTCTAAGGCTGTACCTGCCAGATAATGGGGGGGGGCATGTTCTCTTTTTGCCAGACACCTAGTAACCTATTCTTGGCATTATTCTAGAAAATCTTGTGAGGTCTGTTATCCCAGCAAATTTTCATAGATATTAATCCAGTGAAATTGCTGTGAAGGACTTTTCTAACAGTGAAGGACTTTTTGAAGACAGAATATAGAAGGAAGATAGCACCAATTTAATATACAGAATCAGTTGCAACAGTTGTAACCAGTTCTACATCAGGCAGACAGGGCAACAGCTAAAAACCAGAATCCATGAACACCAGCTGGTTGTCAAATGACATGACCCGAAGTCCCTGATCGCTAACTCACACTGACAACAAACACCGGTTTGATTGAGATGAAGCTGAAATCATCGGCTGCCCCAAAACCCATCAGGCATGCAAATTTATTGAAGTCTGACATACTATCAACAGATCCATCAAGAAACACATTGACTTTGAAACAGAATATGAACCAATAAAGAAGCAGACCATCAGATCCATCAATCTATGACAGAACTAAATCCCCACACCAGCTGAATTTTGCACCTCACAGCAACCAGTCAGAAGTCACAAGACCAGAACCAGTCTTGTGAATCAGTCAGCCTTATTATTCAGCCTTGTGATTCAACCATTCCTGTGACTCAATCAGTCACCAACCAACAACCCAGGACCTATATAAATGAACAGGACACTTCATCCAAAACTCCCCACTTAGTTTGGTAATGAAACATCTGGAACCGAAGTAGCAAGCTTGGAGGACAAACCTCTGGCTAAAACCAGGGGTGGGATCCAACAGGGTTAATACCGGTTTGGTGATTTACGAGGTTCAGTGATTTACGATGTGCTTCCCTGCATGTTGCGCGCATGCCTCTAAATCGTCATCAGCTTACTGCCTGGACAACTGAGCAGCACTGAGTGCAGAGAAGCAGCGTTTGAAAAAGCACTTTTTGCCCTGCTTTTTCAACCACACCTGTGCCTCGCACAGCAGCTGAGGTTGAAAAAGCAGGAAATAAAGATCAGGTAAGAGCCCAGGCAGATGGGTGGGCCAAAACATCAGCAGACATAGAACTGGTTCTATGTCTGCTGCTCTTCAGAGCTACTGGTTCGACAGAGCCGGACAGAACCAGTAGAATCCCACCCCTGGCTAAAACATTTTCTAACAGCTGATCTGTGCAAGTCAGATTTGTGGTGTATGTCAGAATCTAATTCACAGCTGCTGTAATGAGACAAAATGTTTTTCAAAGGATGATAAACCATGATTGTAAGGCATGATTGTGACTAGACATACTGAGTGAATGTCATCAATTGTCAAGTTTGCAGTAAATCCTGGTTTAAAAAAGCCATTAACTAGTTTAAGTTGCACAGCCAACCATGTACAGAATTTATTTGCTGACATTTGTATAGCTTCCATTTATTTAAAAAAAAAAAAAAGGAATATCAGTCTATAATATGTATTTGGATTTTGAATTTAGATTCTTACCATGTATGTTCCCATCTTTGCCTTAAAAAACTCCAGAGCCCTATTTGGAATTAACCATATTATCAATTGTCTCTTTTTTGGACAATGTATTTTATTTATTTATTTTTCATTTATTTTATTTTATTTTATTTGTTAATCGCTTACAAGATAATAGGTATAAATATAAACATGAGTAAGAATACAGGAAATAGGTACAAATAAATGGGGACAATAGGACAGGGATGGGAGGCAGGATGGTACACTTATGCATGCCCCTTACAGACCACTTAGGAATGGGGTGAGGTCAATAATGGATAGTTTGAGGTTAAAGGAGTGGGGGTTTGAGGATGTAACAACAGAGTCAGGTAGTGCATTCCAGGCATTGACCACTCTGTTGCTGAAGTTGTACTTTCTGCAATCAAGTTTGGAGCAGTTAACATTGAGTTTGTATCTGTTGTGTGCTCTTGTATTGTTGGGGTTGAAGCTGAAGTAGTCATTGACTGGTAGGACATTGCAGCAGATAATTTTGGGTACTACACTTAAGTCCAACTGTAGGCTTTGTTTAATATGTGTTTAATATTTTTGTGCAAAAAAATCTAGATCAACTGTAAGTATTATCTTGAGCATGTTACAATACTTCATATGCTTCCTAGTTGGTAGGATGTAGACCATATTATTTTGACTTCCAAAGGAAGTTTCTAAGTTAGTTTTCCTGAAATGCCATGAACCATATTCGAGATAAAAATGGACTGAGAGTCTGCTTGGAGCACTGTTTAAAATGTGCCAAAACTGAATGAAGATGTTGTCATCTTTTGGATAGTGTTAATTAATACATATGTGCAAGTGAAGTTATGAATTAAAGAGTTCATCAATGAATATTAAGAATATTATGCAATTTAAAAAAGAGTAAGTAGATGAATGTGTGTACCTTGGTTGAATGCTTGCCAAGGGAGGGATTGAAAGACCTGAAATACAAATACTGGTTGTAGGATACTTGGAGGAATGGGAAGAGGAGAGAGAGGGGGGAGGGGGGGAGAGAAAGACAATTGTTGAGTATAAGAATTTGCATCTATCTACTTTGTTACATGTGAGTGTTGAGTGTTCCAGGAGAAAGTAAGTTCAATATGTTGAAAATGGAGTAGTTAAGTGTATGTGAAAAATCAAGAACATATTCTAGAAGTCTAGAATGAAGTGCTGAGTACAAAATACAGATCTGAATAATATAAATATGTTGAGTTTGGTCATGTAGAAAAAATGAATGTGGAGAAAACTGAAGAACATATATTTAGGGAATGATGAATAAGTTGAAGGGAAGGGGAAGTATCATGTCCCTGTTGGAGACTGATTCCGAGGGAGAGGAGGAACAACTGGCAGGGAGTGGAAGTGTGGCTCCGGATATTGTGGAGGAGGCTGGGGAAGGCAGCGGCCATCTGGGCAATCAGAGGAAGACCTAGGCGCATCCCCTCTCCATCCTAGGGCACGCAAGGAGGAGAGGATAAGGGAGAGAGATGAATGGCATGGTCTACGGGAAGGGCGTTTATCCTCTTCATGGGCTGCAGCTGTGAGAACTGGTTAAAAGGATGGACATGCATATGGGCCAGTGCAGGAAACAAAGCATGGAAATATCTCTAGTCTGTCATTCCTCTCTGAGTTTGGTGTCCTTCCCAGTGTGTGTTCCAATATGTGTGGACATCTTCAAGCCCTTATCTTGCCTGGTTCCCTTAATTGCTTCAGTGTGGTTTATGTTGTTTTTCCCCTTTATAATTTATAGGCATTTTTAGCAGAAAGCTGAGAAGCTTAAAGAACAAATATGTATATGAATTAACGGAGGATAGAAGCAAGATCAGTTTGCAAGAATAACAAAGAATGTAAATATAAAAGTCATTGGTTTAAGTGAGATTTAACCATATTTCCTATTTTTTAATCTTGTACCTTTAATTTTTTAATCTTATTATACTACTTTTCTGCACTTTGCATAATTATGTACTTGAAAATGAATATTGTGATGGATATTTATGTATGTATGCATCATTGTCATTTATTTTAATGGATAACACTTGGGTTTTCCAGGAAGTTCATTAGGTCATGGATTTTCATTACAAGCTTGGGATTATGCACAAATTTTAATGTACCAACATTACATTGTTGATGTAAAATAGCATTTTTATTAAGAACATATTGAATTTAGCAGCCGTAATATTTCTAGCATGTAGATTTTCTACTTTTGTGCTTGGTTTCATGAGGTTTGTGTTCAGCTAAATTAAATGTTAGATGGGATTGACAGCTAATTTAAATGTAACATTTCCTGCATGACATAAGTATTTGAGGCTAAGTTTGGAGACAATCTAATTAGTTTAAAAATATATGCAAAGCTAATAACTTGTCTGCCCCCAAAGAACTCTATTCTAGGGATTCATCTGACATGGATTTAACTAGGACTTTGTGGTTTGGGGATTTACCACAAAGTCACTGGTGTAAACTAGACTACATAAAGTTAAACATTCTTCTGTGCATTGAAACCTTTGATGATACAAATAGAAATGCAGACACCTTGTAATATAATTTTCACCTATATTAAGGCAGATGAAACATATTTTCATATCTTCCTCAATATACATTGTTAGCCGTAATAGCTCTGAAACTCACAGGGATCAAGTCTTTGAGTTGTCATTTGTGCTAATTCAAAACCAAATGTATTCTACATTATGAAAGCAAAACTCCCTTTAAATATAATCCTCATCAGTCCAAATTGTACCATCATAATGTCTTGAGACAGAACTGCCAAATCATTTGAAAGATTCACATTTAGAGATGACTAATTTGTTTTGTTCTGTTTATTATATTGTGTGTATCTGCAGGCAGGTTACAGAGTAATCCCTGGTAGGGTTATTTAGCTAATGATGCAGTGGTGAAAAGCAAAGTCTGATTAGATTAGATTAGAAGTTCAACATTTTGGGAGAACATTAAACTTATTACAAGTGTTCATGTGTTGTTGTGTTTCTGTACACTATGAAATTTTCAAAATTGCCCTGTACAAATATTATGTATTTCTAAAAATCTTTCCTAGATGGTTATAGTCCATCCACATTCTAGTTTTAAACTGCTCCTATCTAAGTTCATGTCAATATTTCTCTAAATTTTGTAATTATTCATTCATTTTGTCATGTTTATGTAGTGTATATTGGAGATGGTGATCCTTTGGGAGCTGTATGTAACAAAATTTCATTTTAATATATGCTGATTAGTGTATATTCAAAGTTACAATAAAGTTATTCTAAGTCTAAATCACTTCCAGAAAATCCTGTCTGGATGGAGATACTTTGACAATAACCTGCAATGTACTCATCCTCCCATAAATAATGTCTCTGCTGCTGTACAATTCCACTTGTGTGTTCCAGAACAGCCCCTACCAAAGAGTATCTTTCCCTTCTGTGGAGGTTATGACAACTTGCTGCAGCCAACTCACCATGGCCAATTCGTCACAGGACAAATTGCCGTGGGACAAGAGTTATACTAATATTGAAGAAATGGTGGAGTAGAATCAAGAAAGGATGTCAAGGGAGGGACAAAATGAAATTGCAACAGCAAAAATTAAAATATTTTTTAATTATTTTAAATAATTACATGGAATGGTTTAATTGTCATGCAGTGAGTTGTCCTGTGATGAGTTGGCCATGGTGAGTTCTTCCTGCTGTGAGTTGGCTGCAGTGAATTGGCCATAGCGAGTTAACTATGATGAGTTGGCCATGGATAGTTGGCAGTAGTAAGTTCTCCAATTCAGTCCTGTGGGGTGGGTCCTCATGAACATATCTCCATATGCATTTGCCCTCAGACCTCTTTTTTGGAAGACATATCTTTTGCTATAAGAGCACCATTGAACAATGTTGTCTGGCTATTGCTTTCTTTCATTTTGTTTCATAATTAACTGAATTGCAAGAATCAGCAATGCTGTCAGAACAATTTATTTCAATGTTGGGTAATGCCCACAACAAATAATGCCCACACAAATAATGTATCTATAGACTGATAAAGTGCTTATTGATTTCACGATGCATTAGCTGCCATAAAGTTATTCATTTGCAAGCATTATAATTAATTTTTTTTCAAAAGCTATCTTTCAGCATTGTTTCCATACGAACAAAAAGATGATAAACTTGCCCATTTCCTAACAAGTAATAATTAACAAAGTGAATTATACACCCAATAAAGGTAAATGATTTTTCAGAGGGGAAAGATGCTTCTGAAAACAGGAAGCCTGCTGCCCTGCTTACTTTTTAAAGCCATGTTTTCAAAAATGTCAAGTCATTCTTATTTATTGTAAGAACATTAATAAGAAGTAAATCACATTATTTACATAGTTATGTGTCTGTTATGTTCATATGTTGCTTTTTAATTAACATTCCTTAAAAAGTATTATCACTTTTCATATTACAATGTGAACTTCTTGTTAACTTGTTTCTATGCTCACTTAAATTTGTCCCCTTTATGACAACACAATACCAAAGATAAGACAAGGCAAGGCAATTCAAAGTGAAGGCAAAGATAATATTGTCTGTGACTATTGCTTATGTGTTGCTCTTATTTTGGCAATTAACACAATGCCTTTAAAAGTCAAAACTTCACACTTTAAAATACAAAACTAAAATTATCAATAACTTCACAGATGAGCGTATCACTTTTTAATAATACAATGATATTTTTTAAAAAAGAACTATAGTCAATATATACACACACACATATATATACACACACAGTCACAAAGAATTGAGGCCTTTTAACTATGGTGCTGGAGAAGACTCCTGTGAGTCCCTTGGACGGCAAGGCGATCAAACTGGTCACTCCTAGAGGAGATCAACCCTGACTGCTCAAATACTTTGGCCACCTAATGAGAGGGAAGGACTCACTGGAGATAATGCTGGGAAAGACTGAGTGCAATAGATGGGGACAATATAGAATGTGGTGGCTGGATGGAGTCACTGAAGCAATAGGCGTGAGCTTAAATGGACTCCAGATGATGGTAGAGGACAGGAAGGCCTGGAGGAATGTTGTCCATGAGGTCATAATGGGTCAGACACGACTTCACAACTAACAACAACAATAGTCACTTTAACGAGAAGAAACAAGTTCTGCAAACGGCTATCTTTTTGATAGTCACCAGCTTAATAACATTGATAGGACATTGGAATAGTAATCATTATTGTCCAGTTTAAATCATGGAGTGGTTCAGGTCTAGGAAAGATCAAGTCTCTTTAAGTCAGATTTAATTCCCAGTGATATTATTGAGAAGTCCATCTAGTTTTTGTGATAAGGGAACGGTAACTCTTATTTTCAGGGCATTTTGGTCAGTCTCCTGTTCAGCTGTCCTTTTCTGGTGATTGCCTATCTAACTACTAATCAAGCTGGACAGTCCTTCAAAGAACCTGGAGGTTTTAATCAAAACCACTTTAAATTAAGTCTGCAAGCAAAGATGCAATTAACTGCAACAATGTTGGTATATGTGTGTGTGCCTGCATGTACGTGTGTGTGTGTGTGTGTGTGTGTGTATCTTTCAGCATATATATAATTGTTTGGGAACAGAGGTGGTATTCAGCAGATTCTGACCAGTTCTGGAGAACCGGTAGTAATTTTTTTTTAATCCCACCACTGTTTGGGAGAAGTCTACCTTCATCCTTTTCCTGCATAGTAAAAATTCTTTTTGCTTTCTAGGAAAGAGTTCCTCTTTCCTGACACTCAACTACATTCCATCAGCTAGAATGAACTAGAGTACATTATACATTACTATAATCCAAGTACATTAATAGAGAGAAAGCCTGTTTTTGTAAGTAATATAAAGGTTGGTGAACTCACCTTTGGTGATTAAAAAAGTATTATTTGCCACTAGCCCCTATGCCTTTTACACTCCATCCCAACATGTGAATCCATTCAGAAGTAATTTCACCTTTCCAAGCAGATGAGCAAATTATCTATAGCTAATTGAACATTCACCTTGTTCATCTATCCCAAAATTGTCTTTGGACACATGATCCAAGTATTTTTTTGTATGTCTCCTCCACCAACCCAGCTTGTTCTGTGCTTTAACAACTTGACACCCGTCTACCTCTCAATACTTACCAGTATGTGTAAATCCTTTGTGACATAACCTTTCTATCCATTTGTTTATTCTCAGAACATAATTAAACTATTTTATTTTATGTTGGTTTGTTCTGCCATCTTTATTTTTTTTTCTCATAGGTATTGTTTGCAATTGCATTTTTAGTATTTCCTTCAACTCCTACCCATCTTGCCCACTAGATTCCCATCCTGTAAGAAATCCTATGTATCATTGTTCTGAGTGAATTTATCCATTCTGCATTTTTAAGATCCTCCTTCCCCTATGTGAATGCAGATTTAACTGTAATCTGTTTTTAAAAACTCTTTCTAGATGGAGGCACTTTGGCAGCAGTTTAAAGGAATTAATCTGGACTGTCATATCTTCTCACTGGGCAACTCCTGTTCTGTGCCCTTCTATTTTGTCTTCAGGTAAGCAATTACCTGCATTAGTTTGACTTCTACAATGAACAGAGGGTAGCTAAATGAACAAAATTACCTCCTTTTTAAAACCTCCTTTTCTAGTACTACTAGATCTATGAATTGACCACTCATGTATTTGGTATCTTGACAACTTTCAATATAATAACTGTAGGGGTGGGATTCAATTTTTTTAACAACCGGTTCTGTGGGAGTGGCTAGGTTGGCCTGGCCACATGACTGGGTGGATGTTGCTTCTTCTTCTTCTTTTTGCAGCACTCCCCTGGGGCCAAGGAAGGCAAAAAAATGGACCACGAGGGATGCAGCATCCCCTGCACTCCCTACCCCTGCATGTGCCCCTTTCTGCTTCCTGGGCTTTAGGGAAGCCTCCTGGGTGAAGCAGAAAGACAGCGAGAGGGATCCCAGCAAAGCTGATCATCAGAACAGCTGATTGTTGGGAGGGGAAAAATACTTTAAGGAGTGACTGGGCAGGGGAGAACGTAGTCATGTTGGACATGTCATTCATGCGCGATAAGGACTGACTGGGTGGGGAGTGGAGTGGAGGGCAGAGAGGGACAGGGCCAGCCAGGGGCATGATTTGTCAGTTCTCCAAACTGCGCAGAATCATAACATCCAGTTCTATAGAATCGGTTCGAACTGGTAGAATTCCACCCCTGAATATCTGGCTTTTTCAAATGGCTGTTTGTGTGGATGGTGTTTTGGCACAGCTATATAGACAAAGTCTATATAGATTTTATTTGGGGTTTGTTTGGGTTATTCATATGTTCCATTAGTTCCATAACTATTCGTCCCCCCTGCCCCCAAAATACAAAGTTCTGGTTCTTGCTCTTCTGGCAGCTTCAACCATTGTAAATATTGTTGCAGCACGTCTTTGATGTTGTCTCTCCATCTTCTTCTGGGTCTGCTTATATTCTTTGACCTCCTCTTTTTCTATACACTTTACAGTATGGAATCACAAAACATCCTTTTCAGGTTAAGCAAACCATTTTATTTGCTATAGTTTTATGTAGTTTAGGATTGGTTCTATGCCAATTCTTTTTCCATAACAATTGAAATAACTAATCATAGATGTGCTATTAAACACTATTATTGATTTATTTCCAACATATCTGAGTAAAGTTGTAGATCTGATGGTGGAACGTTATATAGGCTTAGTGTGCAACTCTGGACTTTCTGTCATCCCATGATAATGAAGCATCTTGTCCTGATTGAACAACTACAGTTTTATGATTCATTCGAAGCATTTTTGGGAGGAATATAAGGAAAAATTTATTTTAATGTAAATGGATTGAAAAATCACTGGGACATTGACTATGCAATTGCATTCTTGTTAATATGTTATAATGTGAGAAATATTTTAGTATTCAAATACTATTTAACATAGCATCAGTTTAATTAGCTACTATTTAACATTAATAAGGTCAAAATTTTTAACAGTAAATGTCTAATTAATTATCAGGGCTTTCACATGCATGTGTTCAATTTATGCCTCTGCTTAAAATTCTGTAGGAAACATCAACCACTTTTCCCCATAAAAAAGAATAATCACCATAGAAAAGAGTAATCCACTGTTTTCTTCACAACATACTACAACTATTAGATAATTATGCTTACAACAAAATATATTTTCAAGAAGTGGAAAACATTTGCATCTGTCGAAACAATGCCTACCTGTTTAAAAGGATGCCATACTGTTTAATGAATCAGGAGAATTAAATGTATCTGAAAGGCATTAACAAAATTAAAGAATGGCTGCATACTAGAAGAAAATTTCTTAATTCATACCAGATGCCTTATAAGATTTTCTTTGTTCCTAGATAAGAGGATGATCTTTGCATTCTCATTGGAGATGTGAACCCATTGAAAAAGCCAAGTTTCTGTTTATCATTTATAAGCAAAGAAAATGTAATGCAATGCAATACTTTTCAAGATGTGGAAAAGGTATATTACCTGGCATGAGTTTTCATACAGTTACTTAATTGGATTTTTATTCCAAAGAAATGAGATATGCTAAAATGAGTCATGAAGTCATAATGATAACAATAGAATTGTAACTGGGCAGACTTTAATTTTAGTTTAGTTCAGTACTTCATTTTAAAACGATGCTCCATTGTCACACTTCTTAGCATGGAATGAATGATTCCTATTTTGAATAAGAGCCTTTAAAAAGTATATCAGAATCGGAAGCAGAAGAAAAAATATTCTGCTAATTTAAAGAATAGATGAGTCCTTGTATTTTATTCTTGATGAGAATGTAGAAATGTAACTACGATACATGAACCAGAATATCTGCATTAACTAGAAGATGCCCACAAATATCTATATTTTCTGAATTTACTGAAGGAAGCAAAAAGGAAAAAAAAAACAGTCTTTTCTTAACCAGTAAATATTGGTCAATGTTTGCCCATCTTAGTCCATGTTCGCCTTGTAAATTAAGCAACTTTGGATATAATTAGCAGATACATTGGAAGTTTGAGAGAATACTAGAAAGCTAAGGGCTATACTGGAAATTTGAAATACTATTGAAGAAGGCGGCAGTGGTAAATCACTTGTACTATCACATCTTGAATCAGTTGCAGCCTCAAACTGGTTTTCAAGATGCAACTGAGTACCTTCAGTATACCAATTTTATTTATTTTATTAGGCCTGTGAGTCAGCCTCTTGATAACTTGATGCAATTTTCTTGGCAAGATTTCACAAAGTGATTTGCCATTGCCTTCTTCCTATGGCTGAGAGAGAACAACACCTGATCCAAAATCAACATACTGAATGAACTGATCCAGGAGCCTCAAATAGATACTAAATAAGAAGAGTTGAGAGCAGTGGTGGGATTCAATTTTTTTTACTACCAGTTCTGTGGGCATGGCTTGGTGGGAGTGACAGGGGAAGGATACTGTAAAATCTCCAGTCAGAGGTTGTATTTGCCGGTTCTCCAAACTACTCAAAATTTCCGCTACCGGTTCTCCAGAACTGATCAGAACCTGCTGAAAACCACCTCTGATTCAATCCCATGGCATTCTACAAATCTGTCATGCCCCTGTTGGAATCTGATTCCTAGGGGGAGGTCGAGCAGCTGACAGGGAGTGGGAGTGTGGCTCCGGTAGCTGTGGAAGAAACTGGGGAAGGGCACAGTCCAGCTGGGCCTTCAGTGGAAGACCCAGGGCCATTTCCTCATCATCCTAAGGCATGCAGGGAGGAACGGAGAAGGGAGCAACATGAGTTATATGGGTTACAGGGGAGAAAAGTGCCCTGATTCCCTTCATTAGCTGCAGCTGGGAAAACAGGATTTAAAAAGGGTGTTTGCACACAGCACCTTACTGGAAACAAAGCATGAATTATCTTTCTTTGTCAAGTCTTATCTGGGTTCTGGTGTCCTCTCAAATGTGTGTGTTTCATTATCTTTTGAAGTCTGCAATTCCTTATCCTGCCCTGTCTCGTTAATTGATGCAGCATGGTTTGTGTAGGTTTTTATTTATAATCTATGTATACTTTGGGTTTGGACTGACCTTCTTCCCTTTAAAAACTGTTCTTGGGAGAGTTTTCTCTCCAGCCAATAATAACTGGGCATTGGAAGCCAAGTTGGAGGTATTAAAGGGACTTTACATACTTTTGTGACTTCGTTGCTTTTGTGTCATGCCCTGGGTCATCACAAAATCAGACTCTTCTGATTCAATCTCTTCCATCCTGTCAACATTTTCTGGAACCAGCCATGGGGAAAGGAGAATCGCTTTAGAACAGTGTACACTACTCCCAAATCCCAAAGTTGCGGAACCACTATTGGGACCATTGCATCACTGCAGATCTTCTTAAAGTCATTAGACATTGGACATATCCACACTTGGATCTATTATGGAAAGTAGAACTAATGATTATGCAAATTATGATAATACCCTGTATCTCTCCATTACCATTGGTACAAAGACTAACTATATTCATGTTGCTTAATATAGTAAAATGCAATCAGAAGGAATGAGAGTCTGCATTTTCTTGATGAAATTCCAGACATTTGAATCCCAATACATTTGACTAACTAGTTGACAGGTTCTTTTATGTTTGATCAGAAACCAGTGTGGAATGACTTACTCCAATGCTGAAAACATATGAAGACGGTATGTGGAAAAAAGAAACTCCTGATTACACCTAACAATGCTACAGCCATTTCGTTTGGGTTTTTTCTTTCACTTTTTCAGTGACACTTGGAGGGATTTCAGCTAACAGACAATATTTTTAAGTAATCCTACTTTGGGAGAAAATCTAGATCAGGGCTATCAAACTTCCAGTCCATGGGCTGGATGTGTCATGCGCTGGCCACGCCCATGCCCAGTTTAGCTAAGGGGAAAAAGTACTGATATGTTATGTGACCCTGCCATGATGACATGTTTGACATCCCTGGTCTAGATACTTTAAAATAAACAGATAAATTGTTTGTTTGATTTTTCTTTGGTTAAGAATATTGTGACCAGTAGTAATAGAAAAATTTTCTCATCTATAAAGATGAAGTCAATTCCATAATTTGTCATGGCATTGATTTTTGATTTTGAAGGCACATTTACAAGAGCTGGTAACAAGTTGACTACTCCAAAAAGGGCAAGTTTATATTCCTGCATGCCAAGAACATTTGCTTTTTAGAAACTTTTGCCTGATACACAGTTTTTGGAAGCACAAAAGAAAAGATTAATCAGCATTAATTGATGGAGGAGGGCAGAAGGAATACAGATTTATTTCTTTTCTGTCTGAATCACCAAAGGTGTTTTATCCTGCTCCATCATCAAAAGTTAATTAAACAAACTCAAAGTGAGCTTGAAACCATTATAATCGGTTCATATGAACCTTGGCATATGTTCAGTGAACTTTTCAAAGGGAAAAATCAAAAGGGACTGGAACTATTTGCAGAAGTCCAGGCAGTAAGGCACATAATGGAGGTGTTCATTCTGGAATTCATAAACTTACAGGAGAAATGGAAATGACTGCCTACTGTACAGAAATAATTGCTTCCTATACCAGCTGGTGGCAGTGTGAAGTCACATTTAATTTCCTTACACACTTTCTTCTTCCATTTAATTACATGATGAAGAAGATTTTAACAATCTGAGGAACATTTCATTTTAGAGAAAGTTCACAAGGTTAACTTGAAACTCTTCAGGATCAGCGATTAAAGTTTGTAGTTTTATGAATATTGGAGGCCTGGGTTTTAATTGCATATCAATTATATCAATTATAAAGTAGCTTGTTTGTGACTTGTGTGAAACCTATTAATTATGACTCAATAAACAAACTATAGTTTAGCTTGGGGTCTTCTCTTGATAGTCACAAAAGCAAACTAGCCAAACACATTTTAGATTAGTGGACTTTGCAAATATAGCCATAAGGATTAGATTATTCTTTAATATGTCATATGAACACAGAAAAATTCACTTTTAAATATACTTTTAATTTGAGTCATTGAGAAAACGTTACAGCAAATGGGGGAGATAGGGAGATTACATTACATTATCCCATATTTCTTTCCATCCTTACAAAGTCAATTGCTACCAACTTTTCATGGAAAGGACCTCTCAAGTTATTTTTAAACTGTTAAATGTATTTAATTTATGATTGCATATGTTATACCCTCATCTTTTTGGTAGGTGGAATGATGTGATATGAATGTGTCATTCATTTAGTCAATTATTTAATGGGAGAAAGCAATGCATTTGGAATATTCTGGATGAAAAAGACAAAAAAGCTAACTCATGGTTAACTATCATGTGGTTTACTGAATTGACCTGATGTCTTGGGTTTTGTGCAAGATACTGAATAATACCAAACTGGCTAGTTTCACAAGATAAAACTACAAGCTAGCCAACTACATTTAAGACTAGCATGGGTGAATGTACTATTTCTATCATTTTATAATTACTTTTCTCCATTTACAATAGTTTGGACTTACTTTTCAGATGGTAACTCTACAATACTGCTATTTGAAGCTGGTTGATTTGGGACAAGAAAATGGTGTCCTCTTTAATCTGATTTCATTTGTCTCATTCTGAAATATAAATTTATTTCACTTAAGGTGTTTATTTATTGTTAATTTTCCAGTTTAAAAAATAGGATAATATTTCTTTTAGCAGAAGAAGGCTTTTCAATTTCAGACTCTGTTGTAGAGAAGTCACTCTTCAAATCTGGATATTTCCAAGAAAATAGCCATATAATTATATTTTTCAGCCCAGTATCAATCAGGATTGTTGAATGTGATGCATACATCTAGAATGGAATAGAATTGCTTATTATACCCTATGACTATCATTAAGTGTTGTACCTTATGATTCTTGAATCTTGATGAATGTATTTTTTCTTTTATGTACACTGAGAACATTTGCACCAAGACAAATTCCTTGTGTGTCCAATTACACTTGGCCAATAACTAATTCTATTTACTATCTAGAATAGAATAGAATAGATTTCTTTATTGGCTGAATATGATTGGACACACAAGGAATTTGTCTTCCATGCATAAGCTCTCAGTATATATAAAATACATTCATCAAGAATCATAAAATATAATACTTACTGATAGACATATGATATTAAATAAGCAATCAAAATCACACTAGGAAACTAAATAAAACAACATAATTGTAAAGCAACAAGGTTATAGTCATAAATAAAAAGAGATGGGTAATTGGAAGGATGAGAAAAATAATAGTAATACAATCTTAGTAAATAGTTTGACAATGTTGTGGGAATTAGTTGTTTAGTAGAGTAATGGCACATGGGAAAATTGTCCTTGTGTCTAGTTGTTCTGGTATGCAATGTTCTATAGTGTCATTTTTGAAGGTAGAAGTGAAACAATTTATGTCCAGGATGAGAGGGGTCTGTAGATATTTTCACAGACCTCTTTTTGACTTGTGCAGTATACAAGTCCTTAATGGAAGGCAGGTTGGTAGCAATCATTTTTTCTGCAGTTCTAATTACTGTTGAAGTCTGTGTCTGTCTTGTTTGGTTGCAGAGCCAAACCAGTTATAGAGGTGCAGTTTACAGACTCAATAATTCCTCTGTAGAATTGTACCAGCAGCTCCTTGGGCAGTTTGAACTTTCTCAGTTGGCGCAGTGAGAACATTCTTTGTTGTGCTTTTTGATGATGTTTTTGATGTTAGGAGTCCATTTTAACTCTTGAGATATGATAGAACCTAGAAACTTGAAGGTCTCTACTGTTGATACTGTGCTGTCTAGTATTGTAAGAGGTGGTAGTATGGGGGTTTCCCCTAAAATCTACCACCAATTTTATGGCTTTAAATGTGTTTAGTTCAAGATTGTTCCAGTCACACCACAAGGCTAATTGTTCAACCTCCCATCTGTATGCAGATTCAATGTTGTCTCGAATGAGACCAATCACTATTATATCATCTGCAAACTTCAGTACTTTAACAGAGGGATCTTTTGAGATGCAGTCATTGGTATATAAAGAGAAGATAAGTGAGGAGAGCACATGTCTAATATATAATGATAAATTAAGATCAATTAGTAAAAGGAGATATTTTACAGACTGTCCTCCTTTCTCACTCTAAATTTGCAACTTGTGATTTGCAAAGGTCCAATATTATAGCCCATGTAGATTTTTAAGAGCCTGTTCCATTAAAGATCTATACTGAAGAGTACTTATTATATCTTTCTTTTACCAATTTGCCATTTTTACTGGTTTGAGTAACCTGAGTTAGCCAATTTCCTTTTCATGTTCTGCCCTGAGGGTATGACAGAGTGCCCTCCAATTGATTTGAGTTTTTAACTACCTAAGTTTGCTCCTTGATTTAAAATGTAATTATGCCTGTAATCTTATACTATCCATACTTAAAAATCAACGTATTGGTCTTTTAAAGTTAATGCCAAGTTATAGATCCAAGCATTTAGACCTCATATTCACCAGTCATTCCTAAAACTCTAAACGACAGATTTAAAGTGAAGAACTTATTCACATTAATTAGATTATTAACAACCACTGTCTGAAGATAGATGGAATTGCTCTATTTTCTAGATTTTTTCGGGAGGGGGGGAGGGAGATGATATCTTGTTGCCTTGTACCCCAAAGCACTGTGTATTCTCTTGCATGCCGAAATATCTCTAATAGCTTTATCTTTCATAACTAGCTTGTTTGTTGTTAATAATTTCATTATTTTAATGCAGGAACAACTAAGCCTCTGAATGTTTACATTAGAACCATTTACTTTGGTATGAAACTTTGGTATTTTATGCAAAAGAGAGCAAAATAGCAAGGTTTAAATTATTGCAATAATTCTATTTCAATAAAGGCAGCCACAGAATTGTACAGGAATTGGTGTCTCCAAAACTCTAATGTTTCTCTAATGACAGATCTACAGCTTGTATCTTTTTTCTAACCATAGGAAAAATGTGCTGCTATGATGCATGGGGAATCATGAGCCCCTGCCAGTGGAGCATAACACAATCTGCTGGCATCCAGATGGATAGAAAATGCCCTAGTTCAACATAATTTTATCAATTGTGAAGAGTGGGTTTATCTTATGTAAGAGTACTGGGAATAGCAATAGAAATAGCACTTAGACTTATATATCACCCTATGGTGCTTTACAGCACTCCCTGGGAGGTTTACAATATCAGCACATTGCTCCCAACAATCTGTGCCTTCATTTTAACAACTTTGGGAAGATGGAAGACTGAGTCAACTTTGAGTCCATGGGTTCAAAATCCAGCTGTGCATTCTAACCACTGCATCACCAAGGTTCCTAAGTCTTTGAAAGCATTTTTTTCTATGAATTGCTATCAGCTGTGATCTTGGCTCAAACCTTGGGTTAAGAAGAAGGGTGGATCCTCTATACCAGGGTATCAAACTTAACCTTGACCTTGGCTCAAACTTCGCTTTAAGAAGAAGGGTGGATCCTTTATATCAGGGTATCAAACTTAAGGCCCATGGGATGGATCCGGCCCACAGAGTGCTTAGATCTGGACCATGGGGCAACCTGAGCTCCATTTTTGCTGGCAGAGAATTGCAGGAGGCTTGTCACAAACAGAAATGGAGCTTGGGAGCCAGTTTTCACTGGCAGAGTGTTTGGGCCATCACAGGTGCCCCTGACATGAATGACG
This sequence comes from Emydocephalus ijimae, assembly GCA_004319985.1. Classification (NCBI taxonomy): domain Eukaryota; kingdom Metazoa; phylum Chordata; class Lepidosauria; order Squamata; family Elapidae; genus Emydocephalus; species Emydocephalus ijimae. The sequence continues at coordinate 28,417 of BHEV01059640.1, forward strand.
TTGAGCTGGCCATGCCTCCCTGGCCACATAGACCCCACTCCTCCATGGTCAAACACAACCCTGATGCAGCCCTCGATGAAATCAAGTTTGACACCCCTGCTCTGTACATTTTCTGAAAATTGATATATGCTATAAGACATAAAACCAAATAATAAATGCTGATCACATTTATGCGAACAATTGTGATGATCCATAAAAATTATGCCAAGGTCTTATGTTCTGTAGAATGTAGAATGATGAATGATGTTTAAATACCTTTGCTACAAACAGGTACAGATAAAACAGCACTTAGGTGTTATGTTAGGATAACTGCAGTTCAGGTCAGAGTAGACTAGAATGAACAAAATGCTTTTATACCTCAAAAGGTATAACCCCTGCAGTTGCAATCCCATCTGTCATATAAGATCATATAAGATGCTGTGGATTGTGATTGATGTGAAAAACATAGCAAATGGTTATGATCAAATAATTTCTTTTTCTGATGTATAGAATCTATTCACTAAAATGAGTACTAGAAATTGGACTTTCCAACCTTGGAAGTCCAGGTTTATTTTAGTGCAATAAAGAATCAGAAAATAGAAAAAAAAAACCTGGAGAAAATATAAATTTACATATTTTTGAGAAAACCTATGTAGAGGTGAAAGCTTTCAATTGGCAAATGGAAAATGAAATGAGACTGGCAAAAAGGTACCAAAGCTGTCATTCAGATTCAACTGTGGAAATTCTGCTGTGTGAGCTTTCACAACAAAAACATAAAGGCATTTATTATATGGCCTGGTTCCTTTACTGCAATATTTTGGCTGCAAACCTTAAGAGTTAATTTATTTAAGAATCAAATCTGAATCAAAATACCATCATCAGAGAAAATGATCATATGTACATCCACAAAGATCAAAAATCCACAGTCATTAACAGAGAACACTGAAAGAAAAGAGGACCGAGGCATGGGGTCACTTAATAGAATAGCAGTATTAAGTGGGAAATATATGTCAAATGACAAGTTGGGTCTGAAATTCATATCAGTTGGATGTGCCATTTTATCAAGTGATGGGGTAACAGTAAGCAGATAGTGAGGAGCCAAATTCAAGACCCACAACTGAACATAGTTGTGCTCTTAAGAAAACAAATCTAAATCCAGCCCTAAAAGCCATGAGATTCTAAGACTATTACAATAAAGATGAAAACATAGCTATGTAGAATTGGGGACAGAGTTCTCAGATCATAGGACTACTGCTGAAAATATTACCCTTAAAATATCCTACTCTGATAAAGCTTATTGCCAAATTAGGAAGGATAATTCCAGATAGCAATAGCAATAGCACTTAGACTTATATACTGCTTTACAGTGCTTTACAGCCCTCTCTAAGCGGTTTACAGAGTCAGCAGATTTCCCTCAACAATCTGGGTCCTCATTTTACCAACCTTGGAAGGATGGAAGGCCGAGTCAACCTTGACCTGGTGAGAATCAAAATGTTAAACTGCTGGCAATCAGCAATCAGAAGTTGCCTGCAGTACTACTGCACTCTAACCACTGCACCACTATTGCTCTTAATGTTGACGTTAATGCTCTGGTGGGCATATACTGTATATTGTACATCCAGTTTTTAGATATTGTCACCCCAAAGCATTACAAGGCTCTCTCTATGTGTGTGTCTCTCTCTGTGTGTCTGTGCCCACACATCGGGAGAAAAAGTAGGCCAGCATGTGTCCTTCACACATTTATAATCTGTTTGGTTTTGGTTTTAGTTTTTTATTACTAAGCAATGGATGAACTTCTTCCTCAAGGTTGGTGAGTTTGAAACAAAATGAAATTTTTTGTAACTCGCTGAACATCTTGATTGCAACTGCTTCATTTCCCTTTCTCAATGCTCTACTCTATATGGTGCATTTTTTCTCCTTGAAAGAGCTTTGTTAAAAAAGTATATTTGCTTGCCATTGGTAGCATGACTTATGTGCAAAGTCAGGCTACATTGTGGCAGTGAATGTAATTATACTAGATGACAAAGTGTAATAACACAGTTATCGTATGAGTGATCACAGTCAATTTCACAATGCTTTCTGATAGCATCATAAAATGAAGCTTAGTAGTAGAATAATCATGCATGCGAACGCATTGAAGTGGTACTGCAACTCATACTTTCTAATATTTAGAAAGTTTAATTACATCATCTGTTTATTATAACCTATAACCAATTAACTTGCTGCCAAAAATGCAAAAAAACAAAAACAAATCCAGACCATAGAAATGCAAGAATGGTCAAAGAGAAAATAAATTTGGTACTGATATCAGAATTGGAAATGTGATGATTAGAAGGCTTTTAGGGAGTGCATATAATGCCTTGTGATTAAAAACAAAAGTCACTTGACTTTAGAAAGAATAGTCACTTTGGTGTACAGAGAAAAAAAAAGTAAACCCTCAGCAAAGTTTATTGACAGTTTCATGCAGCAAGCCATTGTCAGTTTCTAAATTAATTAGTCTGCATATATTGTGGAAATATACGGAAAAGTTAATCACATACCATGGTCCTCAGACAAAAATGGAATCTAAAATTGCATCAAACACATGGAAACAAATAAAGACTCATCTGAAATTACGATTGCCATTTAAATCAGGCTGCAAGTTCAATTTATCCCTTGCTTAGCAAGGAGTCTCATCAAATACCTTTGGTTTGTTTTCCACTTTACTTCCAGAGTCTGAGGCCTTGAGGGCTATGTCTCATCAGACTGCTCCAGCTTTCCTGATAGTGTCTGTGTTTGATCAATTTCAGATGATTCCTGGCTTGATGTCTCCTGAGGCTAATTCACCACAGGTCAGCCAGAGCAGCTTTATTTATTTATTAAATTTGTATGTTACCCATCTCTCTACCAAGCTTTGTCAGATTCTGAGACTGAGTCCTGGACCATGACATTGTTAATGTTGGAGTCAAGTTTAATTTTTTTTGTCTGTTTAATCCTGAAAGATTTTATGACAACTTCTATGTGCTTCAAAAGGAATGTATAATGTAAAATTATCAGTGTCATCGCATGCATTTCTTTGAAAGAAACACCTTTAGGTGAAATTAAGAACGAGTGTAAATTTAATGTTATATACAATTTAGTATTTCTAGAGTTTTCTGAATCAAAAGACGGGTGCAAATAAGTTTGATATCCTATTTTGCCATCCAAATTACTTACCTTAAAACATTTACTTTATTATATACATATGTATATTTTTTTTGCCTTGGCCTAGATTTGCCTAGATTGTGTAAAGTTAGGGATAATTTCAGTATTGGTCTAAGGTAGAAAAAGGTATGTTGTAGGCATGTCAGAACAAGGGACAGGGTAAAAATAAGAATCAGCAAAGAGCTGTTATATAGTCACAAATGAACTATGCCCAACCCACTTTGATTGCTTTTGACCCTTATCTACTCTAACCAGGTGCTAACTGTTAGTTAAGAAGATGGCTATGCATAAACTTTGAGCAACAAATCAGTTGAACTGAGCTTTAGTGTGTGGACCTGCTTTTTCACACCTGACATGTTTGCATTAAAATAAAAGAGGCTGAATTTTGCTTTCATTCTTAAAGATATGGATAAATTTCAATGGTACAGTTCAAATGGGAACAGTCACATGTTGTTTTGATTTTCCTTTATTACTCAATTTAATTCAGCATGTCTAAATTTATTCTAAAATAGATTACCTCAAATAGTATCTTTGTTCCACCAAGGGTGAAAGCAGCTCAGTTTTCTATTATTTCTTTACAATCTAAGCCAGGGGTGTCAAAATGTCATCATGGTGATGTCATGTGATTTATTGGGATTTTTTTTTCCCCTTCACTAAACCAGGTGTGGGCATGGCCAGTGTGTGACTCATCCGGCCCACAGGCTGGGAGTTTAACAGCCCTGATCTATGCCAACGAATCAGATTAAAACTGAGTCTTAAGGAATTCTAGCGGGTACAGTCAAGAAGAGTCTTTTCTGTTGTGGGCCCAACCTTGTGGAACATTCAACCACCAGAAGTGAGAATTACTCACACCCTTTTGGCCTTCTGGAAGAGTATTAAAACTTGGTTTTTTCTGGCTGCTTGGGGGCCTAAGTGAGTGCTGGAAGTGGTTGATAGGTTAAGAATTCCTGTATCATCCAACTTTTGGTTCCTGTTTTTTTCATGGTTTTTAAAATTTTAATTTACACACTTTTAAAATTTTAACAGCTTTTCTATTTATCTAGTTTATCATCTGTAATTCACCTCGAGTCACCTTATCAGGGAGATGAGAGGCATAAAATAAATGAATGAATAAATAAATAAATCACAGCATACAAGAAGCTTTCCATGCCTCTGCAGTAGGGAAGATTCCCCTCACAGCAACTACTCAGAAGTGTCCTGCAAATCACCAGTAGTATTACATGTATTAAAGATTGAATGGGGGTGGGGGACAGCATTGGCAATGTATGCTATTTTCCTTTTCTTTACTAACCTATTGGCCAGTTGAGGTGAACACTGAACTAGACCATATTTTGAGGGTGGCAGAAGTGATGACAATTGCAGTTTGGGGTGGTGGGTTTCCCTTTATCAAGATGTTTCATTGATGCAAGGAATGTTGAGGAGAATTTTGAAATGCATTTGTGATACTCTTTATGGCTGAACCTATAAACAGCTACCTGTGGAAAATAAAAATCTCTTGCTAATGATCAAGTATTATCACCTGAAATTGTTTTATGGCCAAAAATCTGCTTACATAGAGCGATCCAAATTATTTTGAAGATACAACATAATTTTATTAGCATGAATACAGTATATACTGAATTCCCGATGAAACCTTGGCAGTTTGTTTGGGCAGCCTTGAGCAAAGATTGAACCAGAGTTTATATCTGATCTATCACTATTGTTGTACGTACATTGAGAGCTTATGCACTGGAGACAAATTCCTTGTGTGCCTAATCACACTTGGGCAATAAAGAATTCTATTCTATTCTATTCTATTCTATTCTATTCTATTCTATTCTATTCTATTCTATTCTGTTATCTTGGCTTACTGTATTGTAAAAGTAAGGAGGGAAAGGTAGACATTGGGTAAATGAGTAAATTACAGCATGATGGTTGGGATGTTTTTGATAAACCTATCTGTGTGACCTTTTTGTTCTTTATCCCTTCCTACTGGGTCAGCATATTAGCCATACTGAGATATGGTCAGTGAATATAAGCAATTTGGTTTACTGACATTCTTTTCTCTGTTGACAATTCAATTTGCTCTGCATATTTTGTTATAAAAACACTTCAAGCAGTTCACATGTAAAGCTGGGAGAGGAATCATGCATTAGGTAGTAAATGCAGCTCATATATTAATGGAGGGCTTACCTTTTGTTACCCCATTAGCTAGTTAGATTGATTTCTTTCAAATCAACATAACCAACTTTGGCATACTGATTATCTAGTAATTAGACAATAATTTCATTGCTTTGAATTAATAATTGTTGACAATTTGCTTTTAAGTTTTTCCTAGGCACTGCCTGGCTCAGTCACCTTGATCCAATACAATGTGCATTTATTTGTATGTTAGACAGGATTAAAAATTGGTTATGAACTTTAATGTCCTAAATGTTCTGGAATTAACATCTAAAGATTCATATATTCTAATGGAAGTATAAATATGTTGATCAAATGATCCATAAATGCATAGAAGCCATTGGGTGAATACATTTGAATGTTGATTTTGAGACCTTAGCAATAGACAACAAGCTTACTTATTAATACAGCCTCACATTTGCCACAACTCAAGACATGAAAATTAGGATCATCATCCTTATTTGTTTCTGATATCAAATTATCATTTTCCCCCCACTTGAACATTTTCTTGACCGATGTCTTATGATTCTTTAGCTTCTCTGTCTTCATGTAAATGTTTTGTCTGTGTTATTCTGCATTCATACTTATTCGTATGATTTGACATATGCTTGTTCCAACATTGACAAATAGAAAGGTGAGTGCATTAAATAAAATGACTACTGAGTGAGGCATAGTTTATATATAGCTTGATATGACTCCAGGAACTTTTAAAAGCAGTCTTACGCAATCAGTAAATCTTCCTTTCAGCTAAGGCTCACAGTTGGATGGGTAAAATGAAATGGGCACATATACAGATGGTTCTTGACTTACGACCACAATTGAGCCCCAAATTTCTATTGTTAGTGGGTTTTGCTCCATTTTATGACCTTTCTTGCCACAGTTATTAAGTGAATCACTGCAGTTGATACCCAGTGGTTAGCAACCCAGTGGTTAAGTGAATCTGGCTTCCCCATTGACTTTGTCAGAAGGTTGGAAAAGGTGATTACATGACCTTGGGAAAGGGCAACAGTCATAAATATGAATCAGTTGCCAAGGATCTGAATTTTGATCCCATGACCATGGGGATGCTGCAAAGGTCATAACTGTGAAAAATGATCACATTTTCAGGGCCATTATAACTTTGAAAGGTCACTAAATGAACTGTTGTAAATGGAGAACTACCTATACTTGCCTTTAAAATCAGCAGGTACAGAATGGTTGATAAACACATAAAAATAAAATCAATGTATGTATGAGAGAAAATTGTGAAAATAAGCATTTGTGTTTATAGCTTCAGGAACCGTAGGTGTGCTAAGAATTAGGGAATATTTTATTTTCTTTAAAAATAACACACAGCAGGGAAGAGGTACTTTTTAATAGGAAGAAAAGGGAAGAAAAGAAAGAACTGTAAATAATTGAAGAAATTGAACGCAGATGTCATCATGAAATTAGGCTACATTTCTAAGAGCTGTTGCTTGTGTGCTGAAGTCTAATTATTGTATTCAATCTGATATTTAACTGAGGAAAATAATGTCACCCACCATTTTAATGTTTATTAGGAACTGTTTGCACTCTTGAATTTGCAGGCCACCCAGAATCATGAAAATAATCCATCATTGCTGTTTGATGTCCTTGGCAGCCAAAAAAGTTTAGAAATGTTTTCAAAAAACAATTAACGGTAATTGCTCTGGTAAAATGTAATAATATGGGATAGTGTGGGTGGGAAGCAAAATTCTCTGCATTTTCTATTACTGCTGATATTATTAGATCAATAGTGTGCTAGCTGCTTTAAAGTAGTGCAACAGATTGAATGTTTCATCAGGGTGCGTATCTGTGTCCCATCTGAATGATAAGAGAATGGGACAATATGCAAAATCACAATTGAAAATATACATATCAGAGGTGGTATTCAGCAGGTTCTGACCAGTTCTGAAGAACCGGTAGTGGAAATTTTGAGTAGTTCAGGGAACTGGCAAATACTACCTCTGACTGGAGATTTTACAGTATCCTTCCTCTGTTACGTCCACCAAGCCATTCCCACAGAATCACATAATAAATTTTTTTGAATCCCACCACTGATATTAATGTATATTTTGGGGATACCTAAATGTGTGGTAAAAATGTCTATAAATCTTTCAGAGGATAGCTGAAAGCTGATACTGAAATTGGAATGAGGAAAATTGCCTTGATGAAATGCAAATATTATAAAAAGTAAATTAGATAGATTCATTCAGACCTATATGCAGCCTTTGTATGGGGAATTTTTGAATAATTGTTCAATGGATTAGACAAGACACTGAATCTTTGGTAATAAATGGGAAAACCACAGGAAGAAATGCCACAAAGTGGGGAAAATGAGGTAGGCCAGGGAACATGTCTGTGTTACAAGCATAGATTGACTTTAACGACTTTAAAATTACTTTGGATTGAATAAACTTCACCGGCTTTTAGTTTTGAACTGAAATACATAGGATTGTGCTATAAAATTCCCATTAATTAACCTGAGCACTAAAGTTGTATCCAAATCTTATGAAGATCTATAGGCTTATCAAATTTATGCTGGATCAATTTTAGAGTATTGTTCAACTGTTTGGAGTCCCCACCATATATCTGATATCAGTATAATTGAGCCAGGTCAAAAGTACTTCATGAGAAAAGTCTTGCACTCTTCTGTACACAATAGAATTAATTCCTTATGCCACTAGGCTTGAAATTCTCGGTTTGGATAACTTAGAACTGCTGCGGTCAGACCTAGGTATTGAATACAAAATTATATGTAGTAATGTTTTACCTGTAAATAACTTTTTCCTCTTTTAATCACAATAATACGGGTACGAGCAACCACTTTGAACTCAATGTAAATTGTTCTAGACTGTAAAAAACATGATTTCTGTAATAAAGTTGTCAAAGTCTGGAATGCCTTACCTGTTTCAGTTGTTTCAGCTACACATTTTCGGAGTTTCAGTTACAAATTAACTTCTGTGGACCTTATGTCATACTTAAGTGGTCAGTAAAGGGGATGTGCATAAGTGCACCAACGTGCCTATCGTCTCTGTCATTGTATTTTTATTCTCTTGTCTTCATTTTTGTTTGACAAATTCCAATAACTAACAAACGAATAAATCTAGAATCTAGAATAATAGAGTTGGAAGGGACCTTGGAGGTCTTCTAGTCCAGCCCCCTGCTTAGGCAGAAAACCCTACACCACTTCAGACAAATGGATAAGGGTGCAGAAGAATTCCAAGCATTTCTTACAATGCTAATCCTTAGGGAAAGGAAAAGGGACTTTTTTTTAAAAAAAAAATAATTTTATTGATTTTCTACAAACAAACAAGACAAACAAAACATTAAAACATCAACTCTCATATGTACATCCAGCGCGTCGG
>BHEV01059646.1:0-10359 GCA_004319985.1 Emydocephalus ijimae
ATAAAAAGCAAAAATAAAAATATTACTAGAATTGAAATTTACAAAAAGGCTGGCGAGTAGGGATTTCACAAGTATATATATTTTTATGCACTGCACACTGCACTTTATTTATTTATCCAAGGCTCTTATTATGACTCTATTCTCCAGCAGCTTCAAAGCCAAGCCTCAAGTGTTGAAATATTGATAAGAGTCCAGGAAAACACCTGTAATAATATTTTGCTGTGCTCTCCCTCTATCTTATCACATTAAAATGTCCTTGAGAAGGAGTGTTTTTACATTTCTCCCCAATTCAAATAAAATATTTTCAAGCCTCTAGTTGGCAGTGTTGCAAAGTCTCTTAATACTCTTTCCCCCACCCCCCCAGCCAGAAAAAAGAATAATGTATACAAAACTCAAAAGAAAAAAAAATAACCAAAGGGAGCCTCGATCCTAAAGAAAATTAAAAAATCAAAAGGAGCATAAAAATATATATAAGAGAAAATTCAATCCGGTTACCTACAAAGTCACATTAAAGTCCTCAGAAAAAAAAAAGTAGTAAGAAAAGAATTCAAGCCTCAATTTGACATCACTTTAAAAAACGCCGCTCAAACAGTTCCGGTCAAACAAAAATAAAGTCACAGATTTCTTCTTTGTTCAGGATGTCCTTTCAAGTCTCAACAAATTTACAATACAAAAGAGGTTTCTCACCCAACCGACACACACTCGCTCCAGCAACTTTCTTTCCGGAGCTGTCCCGACTTCAGCAGCTATGGAGGCTGCCTCTCCGCCGCCAGCAAAAGGGCTTCTCCCGGATCCAACCAGAGATTTTGCGATATCTCTGGGATCCTGGGACAGTGCCCTTCGCAATCCCCGTCTCTACGGGACGGTTTAGGTCCGTTGGGACCGACCAGGGGTGAAAATATCAGCTGCGATCTCAGAGCCCCGAGATCGCAGCTGTAACACCAAGACGAAGCTCCGCCTTCTCCTAAAATATATACTTGTTGGGCCAAACCTAACTAGAGATAACTTGGAGTTATAGATATAATTGGAAGCACAATCAAATTGCCCCATATAAAATATACTTGCATATAAGCAGACGATATCTGGGTACACATAAATAGCACTTGCCAAAGAGGAAAAACATACATCTAAAAAGCAATTAATTACAACAAGAAATGCAAGTCGAAAAAGCTGAGGGAAAAAAACCACACCAATTATTGCTACCTGACTTGGGGTAAGTGAAAAAGTTTGAAATGTGTTTGGCCTTTCTTTCAGGCGACAGTTTCTTTTGGTTTAGATGAGTGGATTGAGAAGCAATTAATTTTTTTTTAAATCTGGTCTGGCAGAGGGAAATCTTCTGTTAAGCAGCCAACTGTGTCTTCCAGGCATCAGATATTCCAAAGGAGGATTTTGTTTTTAATCTTTGGTTTAAGATTTTCTATCCAGATTAACTACACATAAGAGAATATCTGTAGCTCGGGATTGAACTTGGTCCTTGGTTGTTTGCTTGCAGACCTTTCATTACCCAACTAGGGAACACCATCAGTGCCAGAAGAGAATGGGGTTACCCAACTCTGTCACAAAAAGTCACCTTTACTGGGGATTTAGACGAACAAATTAACTTCTCATTTCATCCAAAGAGTGTGAACCTGTCACTCTTGCTCTGAAAGTCTTCCATTGCTTCGCCCATCACTGTGTTTCTCCTCTACCCATTTCCTTAAAGATTATTCTAATAGTTTCACAGGGACATGGTGGCTCAGTGGCTAAAACGCTGAGCTTGTTGATCAGAAAGGTCGACAGTTCGGCAGTTTGAATCCCTAGCACCACATAACAGAGTGAGCTCCTGTTCCTTGTCCCAGCTTCTGCCAACCTGGTAGTTTGAAAGCATGTAAAAATGCAAGTAGAAAAATAGGGACCACTTTGATGGAAAGGGAACAGCATTCCATGTGCCTTCAGTGTTTAGTCCTGCCGGCCACATGACCACAGAGACATCTTTGGACAGTGCTGGCTCTTCAGCTTTGTAATGGAGATGAGCACCACCCCCTAGAGCCGGAAACCACGAGCACATATGTGCGAGGGGAACCTTTGCCTTTACCCAATTAATTTTACATTTTAAATAATTATTCTTGTCCAGAATTCTCTCCTACCATCCTCGCAGTAGGAAAGCTGGATAATGTTTTGTGGCCCACAGTTAAGCAATGTAGCTGCACTCTCACTTCCCAGGTTAATAATTAATTGTTTCTCATTCCGACTGCACATTTCCTTGAATATTGCAAAATTCTTTCTGACTCAGAGCTCAACATTGTTCTGAACTATTGGGACTGCGTGCTTCAAAATGGGGTGGGGGGGAGTCAGAGGAAATAAAATGCATGAAGGCACATTTGGAGAAATGTGAGATCTTGAGATCTTATTTGGCTTTTGTTTTGATGGCTTGCAAATGAGAGGGTCATCTTTTAAATGAAAACATGTTCCTTTGTTTTATGTGACCCTGGTGCCCTCACTGCAGCCCTTCTACCACCCCTTGAAAGGAGAGCCAGCATGAGGAAGGGTAGGGATTCATTGTTGGTTTATTTATTCAACAAACCATAGGAATTCTGGGCGACAAACAAAGGTAAAATTTTAGTACAGTACAATTCATATGAAAGTTGGACCATAAGGAAGGCTGAGTGTCAAAGAATGGAGGCCTTTGAACTCTGGTTCTGGAGAAGACTCTTACAAGTCCCTTGGACTGTAAGGCAATCAAACCGGTCAGTCCTGGAGGAGATCAACCCTCACTGCTCTTTAGAAGGCCAGATCCTGAAGAGGAAACCCAAATACTTTGGCCACCTGATGGACTGCAAAGCGATCAAACCGGTCAGTCCTGGAGGAGATCAACCCTCACTGCTCTTTAGAAGGCCAGATCCTGAAGAGGAAACTCAAATACTTTGTCCACCTGATGAGAAGGAAGGACTCCTGGAGAAGAGCCTAATACTGGGAAAGATTGAGGGTGAAAGAAGTTACTTCCAGTTTTTGGCAAAACTGCATCCAACCGCTTCATTCTCTTAATACCTGCTGCAAATAAAAGGTCATAAAATCGAGAAAGAGGAAGTGGGGGACAACAGAGCAGTTTTCCTCAACTTTGGCAACTTTAGGATGTGTAGACTTCAACCGGATGAGGAATTCTGGGAGCTACAGAAGAGAATCTCTGTAGCTCAGAAGAGAATCTCTGTAGCTCAGGGTTGAACTATGGAGTGATTGGCACCCTCTGAGCTTGGTGGTTTTCACACAGAAAACCACCTTTTCGGCATTTCACGCCGAAAGTCTGAACGAAAACAATCAAGCTCAGAGAGTACCAAGGACTACATAATTCTAGGAGTTGAAGTCCTCACGTCTTACAGTTGCCAGCAATAAGAAACACTGGATTAGAGAAATGAGGGTTTAGATAGGATCAAAGGCTACAGGAATGAACAAAATTATTGCTCGAGGCAGATCAAGATGGAGGAATGTTTATCTGAATTTTCAGCTGGAATTAAGCCTGATTTGACAGCACTATCTCTAGAATGCTTCAGTGGTTAAAGATAATGAGATTGTCTGCTGGAAAGCTGACAGCTTTGGTTTGAGACTGTGTGATGGGATGAGCTCCCAATACTTGCTCCAGTTCCTGCAGTTTGAAAGCATGCAAATGCAAGTAGATAAATAGGTACCACTTTGGCAGGAAGGGTTCCATGTGCTTCGGTGTATAGTCATGCCGGCCACATGACCACAGAAATGCCTCCAGACAAAACTGACTCCCTCAGCCAAGAAACAGAAATGAGCGCCACCCCACAAGTCAGACCCGGCTAAAAAGGGGAAATGATTCACCTTTATCTACCTTTACAAGGTAGAATTGGTAGCAGGAGAACTAACAGTCCACACCAAAGAGATATTATGCTTGGAACAAGCCTTCCCAGTTTGCAAGGCAGCTGTCGTAGCTGCATGTCATGCAGTCAAAAGCAGTGAAGCATCTCACGAGCTTGCAAACCAGAGAGCATAAATCTCAGGTGGGGATATATATAAGGTTCAAGGTTTTGGGGTTTGGGGAAAAAAACCACAGAGTCAGGTAGAGTATTCCAGACATTGACCACTCTGTTGCTGAAGTCGTATTTCCTGAAATCAAGTTTGGTGCGGTTAACCTTGAGTTTGTATCTATTGTTTGCTCTTTGGTTGTTATGGTTGAAACTGAAGTATTCATTGACAGGTAGGACATTGCAATCAATGTATGATTTTATATACTATACTTAGATCGGACTGAAGGCGGCATAGTTCTAGGTTTTCTAGGTCTAGAATTTCTCTGAGGGTCCCGTGGTTTTCCCCACCCAAATTAAAAGTCAAACTTCCTTCCTGTAGTACACATGCCTGTCACATGGTCCAATCTGGTCACAGCCCCAACCCCAGTTGGTTCCAGTCCGTGCCTCCCCAGCACCTGGTAAAAACATCATTGATTCCCAGGAGAAAGAATTTTATTTTGGCTACAAGTTCCCAGTTATCTCTACCTCCCCGGCTCCCGTTCCCACAGTTCTAACTGTGGCAGTCTTGAAGATGCTTCAAAATGGCTCCAGGGTTGACAGAGAAAAGTATTCAAGTCTGTAAGCATTCTGAGGAGAATAGTAGTTAGGATGCTGTCAGTTGACAAGCAGCAAGCCTGCATTCGAGTGCTGCTGTGGGAATGGGTAAGCTCCAGCTCCTGCCAGGGATATGAAAAGAGCCTGGGTGTTCCCTGGGCAACGGTGATGTCACCAGCCAATCCTTTCAAGCATGAAGCACCTCAAGTGCTTCTGAAGCATCTCAGTGCTTCTGACCTGAGTGCAGTACGATGCAAGGATTCTCCGTTAATTATCTCTCAACTGGGCTGAGATGCAAAATTTTAATTGCTTTGCTTTGGTAAGCCTTTGGCTTCCTTCTGTGGCTTTATAAAAAAAGCAAAATTACCTTTTGAAAATATTATACAGGTAGTACCTTGACTTATTTAGTGACTGTTTGAAGTTACAACACACTGAAAAAAGTGACTTACCACCTGTCATGCCCCTGGTGGAGACTGAGGGAGAGGAGGAACAGCCAACAGGGAGTGAAGGTGTGGCTCCGGAGGTTGTGGAGGAGGCTGAGGAAGGGCAGAGGCCAGCTGGGCAGTCAGAGGAGGACCCAGGCCCATCCCCTCTCCATCTTAGGGCACACAGGGAGGAGAGGATAAGGGAGAGACGCGGTCTTCTGGGGAGGAGAGGGCCTTGAACCTCTTCATGGGCTGCAGCTGTGACAACTGAATAAGAAGTTGGACATGCCTACAGGTGAACGCTGTAAACAGAGCGTGTTTTATTCCTGGATGAGATTTATCTTGGTTTGCGTTCTTCCAACGGATTATACCTGGTTATCTTCTTGAAGTTTGTAATTAATTATCCTGGTCTGTCGTGGAACTTTCTTCAGTGCGTTTTGTTTTTGTTTTTTTTAATTGCTTTGTTATCTGCTCTTTGAGTTTGGACTGTATTTCTTTCGTTTGGAATGTTATTTTGGAAAGAGTTTAATCTCCAACCGTGAACAATTGAACAGTGAAGCCAAGTTGAAGGCATTAAAGGACCTCTATTTACATTTTGGTTTTTGTTACATTGGTGGGACACTCCGGGTCATCACACTACCATTTTTCACACTTCCAACTACTGTAGCATCCCCATGGTCATGTAATCGAAATTCAGATGATTGGCAACTGGCATGTATTGTAAACTGTATATTTATATACATTTACATATATGAGCCACAGTGACGCAGTGGTTAGAGCGCAGAACTGCCAGCTATTTCTGCTGACTGCTGGCTGACTGCAATTTGGCAATCAACCAATTTGTCTCACCAGGCTCATGGTTAACTGAGCTCTTCATCCTTCCAAGGTGGGTAAAATGAGGACCCAGATTGTTGGGGGCAATAGGCTGACTCTGTAAACTGCTTAGAGAGGGCTGTAAAGTACTGTGAAGCAATATATAAGTCTGAGCTATTNTACTGTGAAGCAATATATAAGTCTGAGCTATTGTCCTTCTATCCATCCATCCATGATGAGCAATGGCTAGAATGCAGTATTGCAGGCTGACTCTTCCCACTGCCAGGAGTTCAATCCTGACTGGCCCCAGGTAGACTCACCATTCCATCCTTCCAAGGTGGATAAAATGAGGACCTAGATTGTTGGGGGTAACAGGTGGACTCTGTAAACTGCTTAGAGAGGACTGGAAAGCACTGTGAAGCAGTATATAAGTCTAAGTACTATTGCTATTTGGTGTGTCAAATTGACATGATGGTGAAGTTGTTGCTGTCAACCTTTGAAGTGAACCTGGCTGAGGCTATCTTGAAGGCTTCAGGGTTGCCACAAGGCAGAAGAAGGGACAGGGAGGGTGAAAATAGTTCGATGGGGTTTGTAGCCAAAACAATAAAGTTTTCCTGTGTGGAATCAAGGACATTCTGACAGGTGGCTGGCCAGGGGAGGGGTCAAGTAACCAAGCAACCGGCCAGTACTTTGATTGGACAGCATGACCAGTGACCTGGGGAAAAGGGCAAACTTTTGTCTTTTAATTCGGTGAAAGCTGCAGGAAATTCCAGAGTCGGCTTTCATCAGTTGTGCCAATACGTCACATACGTTAAAACACTCCACATCAAATATATTAAAACAATGCTTTAATGTTTGATATGTTTGAGGGTGAGAAGCATAATAGCTGCCATACAGAGAATGCAAGTGATGCTATGTATGTCATGATCTCATTTGCAAGATGACATCAAGACATGCATAATCATGCACGAGTAATGCAAGTATCATGGGTAGGATAGAAATTTGAATGAATAAATAAATAAGTAAAGAAATGAATGAATAAGTAAATAAATATCATATCTTGTACCAGGTGCCTATAGGATTTGTGATAGAAAATATTAATTAAGGCACAAATTGTAAAATAATGAACTTTTAAATATCTTGACCAATTATAATGGAGAGAGGGAGGGGTTTCTGTGCTGGGAGATAAATTAAAGGAAATTAAAATATGGGAGACACAAATTTCATAGGCAGCAATCTTTGTTATGATGTTACTTCCCAATATTGTTGCCTGTAGCAACAAATCATTGTGTGTTTATTACATCATAGCCATTGTCAGTCTAAAAATAAAGCTGATAAGAGAAAACCTTTGCCTGTCTCAGATTTTATATAGTGTCTTTCTCATCCACCCTCTCTAGAGAATTAGCTTTCGGTATTCTATATTTAAAAACGCTGATAATTCAGTTATAAAACAAAAACAAAACCCTAACTCAAAGAACCCCCCCAAAAAACAGATGATTAAACTATTTGGTTTGTAAGATGCAGCTTGAAACCTTCTGGAATCACAGTTCTGATACTGTTAAAAAAATTCCCTTTTCCTGTTGCATGCAGGATCTTGGAGGCACTGGCAAAACCATGACTGATTGCATTCCAATGTTCTGGCCAACTAATGATCAAGAGAAATGAGTGGGAGATCAGAAAGGCATTCAAGATGGGCTGGTCTTAGATCTCTTGTGGGCACAAATGGATTCCTGGCCTAAGACTGGTTTGACCCCTCCCTCGGCCTCAGCCTGGTCATCCCCTACAATAGCAGATGAATTTAAGGATAATGTAGCAAGTGCATTTCATTTTTGGTCTCCCATCATTTGTTCATTTATCCAGAATTATGGAAGTTGTCATTTAATACATCCAGCTTGGAAATGATGGACATGTATTTCACAAATCAGAAAGAAGATAATGATGCTTTTAGAATTTCTAAAAAACTGATCAATCTAGAAATAAGAAGGGATTTTCTGACAGTGAGAGCAATCAACCCATGGAACAGAAGTGGCCTTCAGAAGTTGTGGGATACTGGAATCTTTCAAGAAGAGCCTGGACTGCCATCTGTCAGAAATATTGTAGGGTCTCCTGCTTGGGCAGGGGGTTGGACTAAATAACCTACCAGATCCCTTCCAACTCTGTTATTCTGTATTTCTTTAGCCTCAATACATTTTCCCCATATCGTATTCAACAAAGCTTTGGGCCAAAGTCCATTTAACAACAAAACTCAAAACCATAGTGATTTTCCATTCAATTAATCATCAACTTGCGAGAATTAATTATTATCTTCTAATTCTTCTCTTAGACTTCAAACAGTATCTTGCAAATCATTCTGATTCATCACTTGTATCAGTAGGGCATCAACCTAACTCATCTTTTTGAAACTCAACTGTCTGAAACAGCTCACTTTCTCTTAGAAAATGGTCTGATCTGTTAACTTATTATTGTATACTGAATTCTAAAATCATCTTAAAAGATCTTGGCTACAGAGAGCTTTTGCCATCTGGTAACTACCACAAATCACAAAGCAGGGACATTATTTATTTTAATTGCTTAATTCTAATGCCAATCTGCCCAAGTGCAGAACTCTTGGTCTAGAAAAAAAAGTGAAGAATTATTGGCCTTTAAATGCTGCAATGCAGGTTCTATCATCCCTGATCATTGATTATGTAGCTGAAATAGTGAGACTTCACATCCTGAGAAACCTCATTTCCTCAGTCCAAAGCCAATAGCATGTTTTCTTGCTTCAACTTTTTCCATGATAATATTTGGAGGAAAAATAAATCTCCTGGAGTTATGTCAAATTTCCTCTCATGCGGCTTCTATAGTCAACCTCTGTTAGACCAAACTGTAATATGACCAATTTCCAAAAACTGTTTCAGGAAGGAGAATGTAAAATCAAAGAGGAAATCAGGCTTGTTAATGCTTTTTTTTTTTTTTTCCTAAAGCAGTATTTCTCACCTTTAGAAAGTTTAAGATATGTGGATTTCAACTCCCAGAATACTTTTAAGATGTGTGGACTTGAAATCTGCACATCTTAAAATTGTCAAGATTGAGAAAGAACTCTTCAAAAGTTTGCGACAAGGCAGTCTAAATTTCAGCACCATGGACAATTCCGGATGCACTTCAATATTCTCCTCTGTTGCCTTTTAATTTCTCCCAAAGTTTTGTTTTCCTATAACAGAAGCTTCTGCCTTTCTTCATCTTTCTTGGGTACTTAAGACTTTTGCTCAATTCTCTCGATGTTTTTGAACTTCCTGAAAAGGCTCAAAGGATTTATGAATTTCTATGAGTGTGAGAAATTTAATTATAGCATATTTAAAAATATCTGATAGGTAATATCTGATTTGTAATGCCACAACAAAACCCAAACAAGCAGGACTTAGGGACACTAAACAGTCCTGCTTGATTTCTATATTTTTTTTTTGTATTTTTTTTTTATTCATAAACATCTTGAATACGGTGTATTGTCAGGGCATATCATTTCCAGAAAAGCAAAGAAAGAACAAAAAAGAATATTAACATGTATACAAATAACAATAATAATACTGTAACAGAATAGTTTTAACTAGATTTCTCTTTATATTAGCTGATTTGTAATTCCGTTGGTTGTATTGGCATATTTATAAGTATAAACCATCTTTATATTTAAGTCATACATAGCAATAATCTTTCTTCGTCTAATTTCCACCTCTTATCTCTAGCCACTTGTAAAATCTATTCCATGTTAAGTAATACTCTATGTCTTCTTTGTCCTTTATTTTTAATGTCAGTCTATCCATCTCTGCACAGTCTAATATTTTCCGAATTACATCCTCATCTGATGGAATGTTCTCATTTTTCCAATATTGTGCAAATACAACCCTTGCTGCTGTCAATGCATACAAAACTAGATATATAGCCCCTTTATCATAGCCCTCTGGCATTATACCCAACAAAAATAGTTCTGGTTTCAGATCTACATGTTGCTTGATCACCTTTTCCAACCAATGTATGTATTTTTGTCCAATATTTTCTTGTTTTCGTGCAAGTCCACCACATATGATAATAAGTACCTGAGGTCTGATTACACTTCCAACACTTGACATGATTTCTAAAGCATGTTAGCTGGCAAGGATAGCTGTGAGACATGATGCCCACAGTGGGGATTTTGGAGTGATGGGTTACAGTGAAGCTTTAAGGTACAAGCACATTCCAGAAAGGAATATGTGTGTGAGAGGCAAGAGACAGCACAATACAGAGCTGGGTAGGAGACAGAAGAAGAGAGTTAGGATAGAAATCCTAAATCCCTAGAATCTCACAAAATATAACCATGGGTGTGAGAGTACGGGTAGTCCTCAACTTACAACAGTTCATTTACTGACCATTCAAAGTTACCAGGTCCTGAAAAAGTGACTTATGACCATTTTCCACAGTTACAATCTTTGCAGCATCCCCATGATCACGTAATCAAAACTCAGGTGTTGTCATGCCCCTGGTGGAGACTGACTCTGAGGGAGAGGAGGAACAGCTGACAGGGAGTGGAAGTGTGGCTCCGGAGGTTG